>APFE030767743.1:82749-106518 GCA_000404065.3 Pinus taeda | reverse complement strand
TCTAATATTTGTTTCGTCCTCTTACCCCCAGAGGGGAAACTCACCCGATTCTGTTTCCCATATACACAATTTTCACAGAAATCAAAATCCAGAGAGCTATTACTCATACCTTCTACCATACCTTTACCATGAAGTATTTGAAGGCCCTTCTCTCCAATATGTCCAAGCCTTTGATGCCACAACATGGTCTTCTCTCAGAGACCACTAGATTTTCTGCTCCATTTTAGGAACCATGAATATTGCACTCGTCACCAACAGTTGCTACCTTGAAGCTTGTATAGAGTTCCAATTCGAACTCCCCGCATTCAATACTTAGGCTCCTCGAACCATCTTGCAGGTATCCTTCTTGAACACGTCTTTACACTTGGATCATCCAACTTTGCTTACATAAATCAGATTTCTGGCCCAACGCAGGAATATGCAGAAACTCCCGGAGGTTTCTAACCCTCCCCCTGCAACTTCAACTTTACTTTTCCACGGACCAATGATTTCTAGCCTTCTATCATCTCTAAGAAACATCACCACCATCATATTTTCTCTACTCGCAGAACCACTCTCTATGGGGAGTGAAGTGAAAGGATGCACCTGAGAGTCAATCAACCATGCCTAATGATCTACATTGTGTACTTGAGAAGCACAAGTACAATCCCACCCTTCATCTGAGGTGGTTTTCGCCTCTGCAGAAGGAGCATCATCAAATCCTTTTCCTTTATCAGGAGCTTTAGATTTACACTCCCTTTCGAAGTGCCCTTCCTTTCCGCATTTCCAGCACACCACCTTGTAGGTTTTCCTGGAGATTTAGATCTCCCTCTAGATTTAGATCTCCCACTCGATGACTTATTTTTGTTTCTGTTCTGGGACCGTCCTCGTACAGACAAGGCATCACCATTCTGGTTGTCCATATTTTTCCGTCTCATCTCCTCCGTCAGCAGGGCTGAGACTATTTCATCAAACTGCAAAGCAGTTGCATTGCTACCTATTGCAATAACCAGACTATCCCACGAATCTGGTAGAGAACACAACAAACCGATGCACTTATCTTCATCTAAAATTTTAATATCAACAGATAATAACTGACTTACCACAGTATTAAACGCATTCAGATGCTCTGTCACCGAGTCTCCATCTTTCATCCTCAGGTTATACAGCTTTTTCCGCAGGAACAGTTTATTCACCAGAGACTTAGATTGGTACAAAGTCCCTAACTTGTCCCACAGAGCCTTCCCTGTAGCTTCCCCTAATACATTCAACAATACTGAATCTGAGACACAATCATATTGTGCTCTTTGCCTTCCGATCCAGCTTCTTCCATTCTTCATCGGTCACTTCCATTGGTTTAGTACCCGGATCTACCGCGATCCACTGATCTTTATCCACCAACAGATCCTCCATCTTGAGTTTCCACAACTCAAAACTCTGACCATTGAACTTCTCAATTCTATCTTTCCGCTGCTCGCCATCTTCTTTCACCACCAGAATCGATCTCGCAGATCTCCCACTGAACAGAGTCTACCAGCCTGAGCGAAACCCCTCAGCATCAAAGGCGTCCCCTTGAAGCCAAAACAGCTCTGATACCAAATGTAGGTTTTAACCCCGTACAAAAATTACCTGCATACGAATTCTAAATCACAGGAAAAATAAAAATGCGAGGGCATAACACATAAAACACATATACACAGAGATTTCCCACTGGATCTCAAAAACCGAGACTACCAGCTTGATTTTTCATTATATTCCTTTCAATGTTACAATACATATTTATACATGCCGAAGCATCCAATACCATGGACCAAAAACCATCGCGTCCAAAACCATGGACCGAAAACCATAGGTAGGTTCGCCCAACCTAATATAGGGTCCAACCATACGTAGGTTAGTCGTGGAAAGAATATAACACAACCCAACAATTATATGTGTTCAGCTCGATCTTTAAGCTTCTGCAAACTTTGATAGTAGAAGTAGGTTATAGTATTCTTCTTTGATTTATATTGCATTATCGGGTTAACCTACAGCAGATTTTCTGCATGGTAGCAGTGAGCTAGATCGGTAGGAAATTTCTAAAATTCCATCATTTTGTCACCTCTGAATTGAACAATGGATTCATCTAGTTACCATATACTTGTTCTGTTACAAGTGAGTTGCCATCAAGGACAACACATGCATCATAATGCTAACAATCTCCCCCTTTGGACTTGAGGGCAACCATGTTGGTGTTGATCACCTCAACCTGTAGAAACCTGATAGATACATCAAATAACCATTATTAAAACACTAATATATTCCCCCCCTTTGACTTCAAGGGAAAAGGGCAGATCAAAACTCCCCTTGTGGATCTGATTTACACTATACTATCCATGCTCCCCCCGAGCACATGCTGAATCTTCAGAAAGATTTTCAAATGAAGAACATGACTCTATAACTCAACTGAGTATGACATTTTTATCACCAAGGAATCATACTTACATCAAACACCCTACCAAGTGGGGATACATATTTGACTCAACCACCCAACTAAGTAGGCTTACATGTTTGACACTACCACCCAACCAAGTGGGATTACATATTTGACATGACCTCAAAGGTCCATACATGATTGAATATGACGATTATTACATCATAGGCCTCCACATGACCTTTACATCAAATGACATTAATCACTGAGACCAAAAGATCTTAATAGTAGCATAATTCAACAACCAGAATGCCAACAATGCATTATATTCTGCAAGGCTAATGCTCCCCCTGAAGTTATGCTACCTGTTCGTTTTCAGCAACTCATTCATCAAAGCATCTTCATAAATATTAATGAGAAAAATATAACTCAATATCATATCAGCAGACTGTACCCATCAATGCCAGACCAAGAAAAAATCAATCATAATTGTTAGAAGCATGTTAGAGGCTGATCTTGTGTTTGTCCCACTGTTTTTCTATCAGAGAAAAACATATGCGACTATCTACAAAGAAACTCATGCACTATACTTCATGAAACCCGCGTATAGACACAACCTTCTGAATTTTCACCTGTAGACTAAGCAGACTGGATTAACAACAAAATGAGGTAGAGATAATTACCAGTTTCTATCTGGGTTATTCAAATGCTTCTATGGGAAGGGGTTTAGTAAATATATGAGCAACTTGTTCTTTGGAGGGAACATACTCCAATTTAAACATTTTCTCAAGCACTTGTTCTTGTAGAAAGTGATACTTAAGAGGTATATGTTTGGTTTTGGAGTGCATAACAAGGTTTTTTCGAAATACTAATAACACTTGTATTATCACATAGGATGGAGATGGATGTAGAACATTTGATTTGTATATCATGTAATGTTTGCATCATCCAGAGAAGTTGTGTGAAACAAGATGTAGTAGCCACATGTTTTGCTTCCGTTGTAGATAAGGAAATGGAACTTTATTTCTTGTTGAACCAAGATACCAATCGGGGCCCCATGTAAAATGTACCTCCGCTAGTGCTTTTCTAGTCATCAACATTTCCAACCCAATCCGCATATGTGTATGCATGAAGGGTAAGATCTGCATCTTTAGAATATCATAGACCAAAGTCTTGGGTTCCTTAGAGATATTTGAATATTATCTTTATTGCCTGAAGATGTGATTCCTTTGGATTGGCTTGGAAACGTCCAACAATCCCAACTGCATACATGATATATGGTCTGGTACCTTCTAGATAAAGCAGACTTCCAATCATGGACCTGTACTCTGGTTGGTTTACTGCGGGAGAATCATCATTAGAATTGAGGCTACATCCTCTCATCATGGGAGTACATACAAGTTTGCACTCTGTTGGGGAAAAGTGATTGCCTATCATTTAATATGTCAACCTGGGGGTTTCGTAAACTTGTGAAGCATGCATGCACTATATGTGCTAGAAATTGTCTTTCAGTTTAGATCAATCTAACTACAAAATAACGAAAACCAATTCATCTAATCTATGAAATCAAATAACGAAAATGAAATTCAACTAACCTGTGAAATAAAAAACAACTAATGTATGCTTAGTTACTGCATCATTCAATTATGAAGTGTTACCTTCTTGAGATGATGTGTTAGCAACTATTTATACTTTAACTTCTATGTCCTAGAAAAGCAAGTAAAGTGTGCAGAAAATAACTCAGTAATTGCATGTATCAAATATTCAACCATTTAATCTTGAAATATGATTAAACCAATTTCTTAGAATGATCTTTAGGAATATCAGTTAATGCAATTAAATGAGGATCTTAAAATCAAATATAAAAGCACGAAATAGTAAAGCTCAATGATTGCATAGGTTGAACATTCAATCACCCAATTTGAAGTCACCTTCTTGGCCTGATCCTTTATTCAACTATATAATGAATTGATGGTTTAATCTAAGAAAGTAAATAATAGAACATGAGAGGAAACTAATAACTATGAGCCCTTGCCTCAAACTTAATCCAATTAAAAAATACATAAATCTTCCCTATTGAAATGTTTTTAGAAAAGCAAAGATTACATTGTCATTCTAAAACTAGTACTAAGAAAGCAAATGAAATTTAATCTATAAAAGCAATTAAATATCACAATCACTAGATTTCCATTCCAATGGTGTATGAGGATGGCAATTTAAGAAGCTCCATATGTAAGCAAAACTAAATCTTCAAATCTCCAAGTATAAGCTCCAAATTCTCTATTAAAAACATGAGCATTTCTCCAACTTTACACATGCCTTTCAAGGAGAAGGCTCTCCTATTTATACAAACATAAGAAGCACCCTATATAATGAGGATCACTAAAATCTCATATAGTTAACAAACCAAATAGCTCATATGGAAACCATTCCTAGTGTCTCATATAGTTCTATCCAAATAAGAAATGATGAGACACTCATAGAGTTAAATCCAATATGACACATTCCTTCTTTGACCTTTATCCAAATCTCCTTTGAAGGGAATTCGAATTTGAGCATTGGAGGCCACATAAGGGTGCCTTGGAAGCTTCCAAATGACCTACACATGTCATGAAACTCAAGCCACATATATAGATACATGAAACCATGTTAGTTTCATAGTTTTTAATCATAAATTCACTTTAAACACATAAAATAAATAACTTTGGTAAATAAGGATCCTAACCCATATATTTATGAAAATGGTGGCTAATGAAAGGTTATATGGTTATGGAGTTGCAAGATGTGAGTGAAATGGTGGCGATAAAGGTGAAAGTGGATGTCATTTTGAAGACATTTTGGAGGCCCAACACACTCTTCCATCCCATACTTCTTCAGAATTTTCTTGATATATTTTGTTTGTGAGAGAAAGATGCCATATTTTTCTTGTTGTACTTGTAGACCAAGAAAATAGGTTAGTTCCCCAAGTAAAGACATTTCAAATTCTTGCTGCATAACAAAAGAAAAGTTTTGACTCATAGATTCTTCATTACTACCAAAAATGATATCATCAACATAAACAACAATAACTACTAGTTTATCACCCTCAATTTTAGTATACAAGTTGATGTTTGCGGATCCTTTTGTGAAACCTTGTTGTTGCAGATATTTGTCAAGACGATAATACCATGCCTGCAGAGCTTGTTTTATCCCATATAAAGCCTTTTTGAGTTTGCATACAAGGTTTTCATCATTCCCTAAAATGAATCCTTCTGGTTGTTCAATATATACTTCTTCTTCTAGATCTCCATTAAGGAAAGCATATTTTACATTCATTTGATAAACTTTGAAATTTCGAGAACTTGAAAATGCAAGAAACATTCTTATGGCGTCAAGTCTGGCTACTGGTGCAAATGTTTCTTCAAAGTCTATACCTTATTGTTGACCATAATCTTTACAAACAAGTCTAGCTTTGTTCCTACTGACCTCTCCATTTTCATTCAACTTATTTTTGAATATCCATTTTGTCCCAATGACATTTTTATCATGAGGCCTTGGAACCAATTCCCAAGTATCATTATTTTCAATTTGATCAAGTTGTTCTTTCATGGCCTTAACCCAACATTCATCTTTACTAGCTTGATTTACATTTTGTGGTTAAATGGTGGATAATAAAGCTAGAAAACTAGAAGATCCTACAAGGGTTCTTCTTGTTTGTACCCCTGATTCCTTTTATCCTAGAATTTGAGTTTCAGGATGATTCTTTTGAACATACTTGGATGGACCTTTTCTTTATCTGATGTGTCTTCTTCTACTGCTTCATTAGTTTCTTCTTCTATATCATTGCAATTTGAAGTGGGAAAGCATTCATCATCATCATCCTCTTTTGTTGATGTTACCTTTTTGGGCCATGTGCATGCTTCATGATGCAGGAGCATCAAGGGCGTTTTTTATTTTGTAAATATGTTAAAAGGGGGTGTGATGATTTTTAATATTTTATTAATTAATTTGAATAAAATAGGAGAAGGTGAGGATTTTTGTAAATATCTTTTTATTTAATAAAAGGACATGAGGGAATTTAATTAGTTGAAGGATTTTAGGGATAAAGAGCTATCCCTTAGGGATGTTGAGAGATTTAGGGGATTGTTGAGGAATTGAAGGGATTGAGCATTAAATTAAATGATTTTTTAAAATTGTATAATTAGGAGGGGGTTTTGAGAGAAAAACACATGAGAGATTGAGAGTAGGTTTGAGCAGCAAGGCTGTAAGCCTTCAGAAATTGTAAAGGGCCATGGCATTGAAACATCTGGCCAGTAAAAAGTTGTAAGTCATTGTTTTATTTCAGTTTATATATATTGGGTGATTGAGAAATTGTATATTTGTTCGTAACATTGTTAAATTAATGATCGATGGGCTTGAAATCACATTTATTTATGTGAAAACTGTTATGCAAATCATCAAGGGTAAATGGTATTAAAATCTCTGTTTGCAAAGGGCGCCATTCTAAGAAAATATTTCTGTTAGAGATCGATTGGTTAATATGAGGAACTTAATATAGAGGTGCGCAGAGTTATGTTGAAGTTCTGTCGGAATTCAATTGAAATTTGATATGTTTCGAATAGCATTGAACAATACAGTAAATGTGTGATTCCGGCATGTCAGATTGGAAAGTCGAACTCATGAAGACATATACATGATGGTGAAAACTAATTAAACTGTTGTTAATGGTACGGTTTTTAAAAACGTTGTTGTTAAAATTCACATAGCACTGATATAAGATCTCAAAGACACAGATTATTGAATGTCGATTGTGGGATGCGTAATTGCTCTTCGTTTAGTGTGTTGTAGCTACAGGATGGTATCGATTGGTTGGAGAATCCATTTGTTGTATAAAGGGCGCATAGTAAACAATTGAAGGCGACAAAGATTTTTTAACAAAATGAAGACTCGGTTCAAGACCAACGAGATGTAATGGGAACAGAGGTAATTTAAATACAGTTTGAATGTTGAAAGAAATGCATAATGATAGCAATGCTACCTGCTCATGTGTTTAAACAATCCAGAATTGAAGATTTCGACTTATGATTGGAATGTCACGTAGCAAGAGTCTGCATTGAACAGAGGAAATTGTCAGAGGGGTTCAATTCTAATATCGACCTGTAGATTGAATGAGCGCCAAAATTTCTGGAGCGATGTCAGTCTTGTGAACAGATTTTTGTTGATGTTGAAGTAATTGTGTTTATTAAGTGGAACAGTAAATGTTGGAGAACGCAGAGACATATGTCTGGCAAATTCGTTGAAGACAGCTTTGGTAAGCATGAAGTTCTGGTATTTAATTTTAACCGGTTCATCTGAAAATTCTGTTGTATTGATGGCGTGTTGAGTAATCTGAACCGTGATTCAGACCTTCAGAAGTTCAAAGGTTTTTTGCAGCTAATCATAATTCATATAAGATTTGATATTGTGGATGGAAGCGTTGAAGACGCTGGTAAATTTGCAAGGTGTATAACAGTAAGCACGTTGAGGTGAATTCATTAGGCGATGTTATTAGTTTTCATAGAGATTGATGGAATAAGATGAATGCAAACTTGTTTTAAAACTGATGAGGCACATGTATAATGATAACCAGGGTGCATTTGTTTGATGACTTTGATTGTGAAATCTGATCTGAAAAGGTATATGGACAATATTTGACTTTGTAATTGAATGATGGGTGTGAAAGCATAAACACATGGATTGGAATTTTGTATAAAGTTATATTTTTTGATTTGAGATTTGAATTTTATAAAAGCCCTATGAAATGGAAATGAGATATGATGAAAACGTGAAAGCTTGAATTGGAAATGCAGATTCAGGTTTTGGGATGATGGGTATAAGCCCATGTGAATGTTGGCATTGATATGGTTTTTCAAAATCATTTGAATATTATTTGAAGGTTTCAAAAGTTATGAAACAACTTGAAGGAGAGTGGATTGAGATTGATATCATATGAGATGGTATTATAATGATTGGAAAGCTTTCGCATGTTGAAATAGGGAAAGAGTTGAATTTTCCAGTGATTGAGGTTTTTAATTTGGGGATTTGCTGAGTATGCATTCTTATAAGCATGGTTATATGAAGATCTTAGGTATTGCAAGCTCTAAGCTTGCGTCACTTCATCAATCACAACATCAATGCATTCAACAATTTTCCGAAGTCTCTTATTGTAACATTTGATCCTTTGCTTCTAGATGAGTAACCAAAAAGAATTCCTTCATCTACTCTAGCTTCAAACTTATCAAGTTTTTCATCATTATTTTTGATGAAACATTTGCTTCCAAAAACTCTAAAATGCTTTACAGTGGGAGGCTTACCACACCAAAGTTCATACATAGTTTTATCACTATTCACACTAACATGAGCCTTGTTGAGAATATTTACTACAATATCGCTGACAAGGTTAATCCTCTTTGCGAACAGAGACGATCCCTCTAGCCCAATGAGTGGGTCTAGAAACTGAAGTGACAATCAACTATAAATCTTCCTAGGTTATGATTGAAAAGAAGAATGAAAGAGATGGCCTACCTCGTTCTTATACTATTCCGATTTCCTTTGTTGAGGGCTTCGAACTGCTTGTGTCACGGACTTGTTCCTGCTTCTCTCAACGTTTATGTACATGCACAAGTGATCAAGAAACAAAAAAGCATGCCAAAACCAATAGCAAATCTAATAATAACCTACTTAACTCATCAAGGAATGTCAAGCTAATATTACATGAACATATATATTTTGGGAAGATGAACTAACAGTTGTATATTATTAGGAAATAAAGGGAAGCTTACAACCAAAGCCTTGATGTTGAAAGTATATCCTTGAGTGGTAATCCAAGTCCAAACCAAGAACTCTCCAAGCACTCCTTCTCCAAGTCTAATGAATATTATCTAGGCACAAGCTTAGCATAAGGGTGCAAATAAAAATAGACCAACCTAGCCTCTAACTTGACCAATCATTTGGAAATGGGAGAGGATGAATTTATAGGCTGGGAAAGGGAGTTAGGACCTCTCCAAAGATAAGATTAGGCCCTCATCTCAAGGAGGTAGCTGATAGGGATAAGACAAAGAGGCCAAGTTGGGAGGATTCAAACTCATCTATGCGAAAAAACCTCCAGCTTGCTGCTTTGGAAGCTTCTAGATCACGAAGCTTCTCATATCCTTTGGGAAAATTACCTTTTTGTGATCATCATGAGTATGAAATGGAACAAAGTGATGCCATTGTTGGTCAAGTACAATGCAACATGCGACCATCGTTGTTTTAAGCCTCATAAGAGCGATGACCCTCATTTTAGGGTTTTAAGAGTTATTTATTTAGGGAAATCTCAAGGAATTTTCCAATCAAAGTCTTAGGAGGGATTGGAGTTGTATCCATGTCGGAGGAATCGGTAACAATTATTTCTTGGTTGTCCCCTTGCTTATTTTTCTTCTTCTTCTTATTCTTAGCTTCGTGGTTACTAGAATCTAGACTTTCACCAGGCGAAGAGGAAGAATGAGGTGAAGAAATAGGCGAAGAAGGCGAGAGGTCAACTTTAGGATCAACATGAGGTTGATATTGTTCAGGTGGAGGAGAACTTGGTTGAAAAGTAGTTTGGACACTCGAAACCACCGAGGTCGAAAACAACCAAACTGGAAGACCAATGGTCAATACAGGAGGGGACAACATTGCCATATAAGGAGCACCAATATTTCTGAAAGAAGGAAAAGGACTAGGATTACTGTCAGAGGGGTTTCCTTGACTAGTAGACTCGAGAAATGTTGCCTTTGTTATCAACCTAATATCTACTAAGGAGTATTTCCACAGGAAGGGCGTTGTTCCACGGTCAATTAATTTTAGAATTTGAAACAACAACTTTGCCTTTTCATGTTTTAAGAGTCGAGAAAAGGACGAAAATGTGACTCTAGTCACTTTCATAGGTTTAGCGAGCTTGAAAGGACAAGTTCTCGATGATCTTTTCAAATTTAAGGAGTTAGAAAATATAAAAATGACTACTCAGGTAACTCTAGGCAAAAGGAGTACCAAGTAACCGTGAACTGCAATATACACCTTAGCAAATAAATTTACCAAGGACTTGACGTACATGCAAGCAATATCTCCGAATGATGTGTTCAGTGTATCATGTTACAGGGCGGCAGACTCGAATTCCTATGCATAAAGGTTTTCAACCTATGGGGTTCTCCCTTTATATACGCAATGGTACAGGGAGCACAAGTTCGTGCTAGCGTTGTCTAATGCCGAAGCAAATGACAACTGCTAAGTTTTATAGATGCCGGAACACGTCTCTAGCCTAGACCACTAAGTATGAATGTTAATGTTTCAAATGCTCCTTAGATTAATTGATAGATTTTAAAGTTAATCTTGGAATTATGTTTCAATTTCAAGGCCTTAACAATGTTACCTGTTCCTAAAATGCAACTAAATGATGAAATGAAATCCTTCAATTCGATGAAAGCTATCTATGTAGGGAAGAAGGTCACTCAAATCATACATCAAACTAATGAAAAAGTGCATCCATGACAATCTTCAAACGCTAAATGCAAAAACAAGAAATTTAATCTTTCATATCACAAGCAAATGCAATGCCAAAACAAACCTTAAAGCAAAACTACCATAAGATATAATGATGATTTTTTCTCTTCAATTTAGTGCAATCAATGTAATCTAGTGTAAAAAGTAAAAGAGAATGCAAGTAAGCCAACAAACATGAAAATATCTTTCACATTAATGATTTGAATGCAACAAAAATGCTTCAAAAACTATGAAAATATAAACACTTCCACTTTCAATTTTCAAAACGCAAAACTCAAAACAAATACTTCCTTTCGATTCAAATGAGACAATCGATTTGCAATCTATTGTTTGTCAAATAGAACTTAAGCGACTTTCACAGTATCTACTTAATCCGACACTAATGAAAACAACTTAAGACGCAAGAACCAAAAGTGATCTGCAAAGGATGTTCAAACACACAAAAGACTCTTTAACACAGGTAATTGATCTATGATGAGAAGACCAACGAGCAGATGAAGGATGACCTAGAAGACGTAGAAACCATAAAATGCTAATCAAAATTCAAACATACTCAAACCAAGTTAAAAGGTGATTGCAATCAGACAATAAAAGAGTCAGCTAAAGACAAACTGGTAAATCACTGGGAGAAGGCAAAAAGAATTGAAAACAAGAAGACCAACCCTAAATTTTGTTAACTTTTGCAATCATCTCACCTGTTAAGAGAAAAGCAACGATCATTGCTATTGTAATCAACAAACCCATGATATCATTGTGATTGTCAGGGCTAAAAACATGATGGGCGAGAAAAACAAAGAAAAAACGTAAAATCTTCAAGAAAAACTCAAATCAACAACCTTCAAGTATCTACCAAAAATTGAGACTAACTATCGACAAGAAATGAAGTCTAAGAACAAATGGTTGATCAAATTCATCAAAACATTATCTGATAATGAGATATAAGACAATAAATAAGGTGTTACAAACTTAGTGCATGGATTTGTCTATGTCATTTTAAGCAATGGATCGATAAGATTGCGAAATGCACAGATAATGAAGCAGTAAACAAAATATACATAATAGGCAACACATGACACGACAAATTTAATGAGGATTTCACCCAATACTCCTGGGCTACATCTCTTGGTCCAGCCTTTAGTGGTGGCCTCTCTATTATGTCTCCAAGCAGAGTTCTTTTACAACAATGAGCTCCATTTGAGCCTCACACACAATAGAATACAATAGCAGAGCTTTAATTGAACCTCTCAAGTTTCTATGAGTACATAGACTCCCTCATTGCTCTCTGTCTCTATCCTAACTCTGTCTCGACATTTCCTGCAATACTGCCCCTGTTCTGTTTGTTCTCTGTCTCTGGCTTTAAAGCCAATCTGGGCTATGTTTCTCCTTCCCGACTTTATGCCTTCCGGGCCTCTGTCTGCTCGAATCCCTCTTTCAGCGTTACATAATCATGGCATAATGCCCAAATGGGAGGTGGCCACCTATTCGACATCGTAAGAGTAACTCAGTTCCTTGAAATCCTTTAGGATTTTCAAACGCATCATTTTCTATTTTACACAAGAAATTGTTTGCATAACTGTGAAATGTCGCTAAAACATGATTCATTTCAGACTTCAAAAGTATTGAAACATGGTTTATTCCCCTATCAGGTCCACCCTCCATCGCTATCGTAAGTTGCTTTGGCCTCACTCCGAGGTTCCCCTTTGTATTTTTGAAATATGTTAAAAATCACAAAATGCATTAAAAATGGCTTTTCCTCTGGACTTGAAACTATATCGGATAGCCTTAAGGTACCCTTTCGGGTTCGGCGTATCACATTGGTGCTTTCCCCTTCACATTTCATTTAACAAATGAAACAACGAAATACATTAAAAATGATGCTTTGGCAGATCTCAAGATGCATGTAATATGGCTTATAATATTCATTGGGTTTGGTCTATGGGATCTCATGTATGCATGTACCATAACCCCGCTCCATTAGGCTACTTCGATTGTGATATCACAATAACCCCTGGGCCATTGTAAGCACTTCTGCAATCCCCGATAGCGACCCAACGATGTAATATGGGTCGTCGATCTGCGCGCTTGATCGACGGTCCAAATTAACTTCGCCAATCACCGTCGCAACTCTCATGAGCTCTGCGTCGATCCCCGCTGATCCCTGTCACATCCCCTATGTGGATCCCGCCGATCCATGCCAAAGGTCACCACCGATTGAGATCCGCCACTCAGATCTGGACCGTTGATCAGTCAGATTTGACGACCACTGTGCATCACTGATTCCGCCTCCGATACTCTGTTTTTCCATTGATTTCACGTGTTTTTGCCTCTCGATAGTGGTTTGAAAGGCTTCCTTATGCGATTTTTCCTTGGTTTTGGCATGATTTTCTTTAAGTTTTGAAGACAAAGGGTGTTTCTTGGATCCATTTGGATCACGCCTTCCCACTGAAAAGGCTTTTGGACCACCGAAAGTTGGTTTTCAAGCATTGTTTAAGTGAGGATACAACTGCCTCACTTGCCCAATCTCTATCCATTTTTCACTGCTGGGTTTTGACCCTTTGAGTCCAATTCTAAGGTATTCTCTATCCCCTCTGCATGTTTTCCTTACCTTCTTGTCTAGAACTGTATCTTCTTGCAACTCATTGAGGTATTCAGGCAATAGATCATAAATGGAAGGCAATTGACTTTGCTCTTCAGGATCTTCAATTAATGAAGGTTCAAACAGTCTTAAATTTTCTGCATTTACTACTGAATAGATATGCATGTATGCTGGTAGATCAAGGCAGAAATCATTCTCACCAATTTTCTCAAGTACCTTAAAAGGCCCATACCTTCTTTCCTTCACCTTGCATTCTATCCTTGCTGATATATAGCCAGACTTGATCGCCAACTTGGAAGCTGTGCTCCACCCGATGTTTATCATGTCTTGCCTTGTATTTGGCTTGGATCTTTTCCAATTGTTCCTGCATTGCCTGGTGAATTTCTTGGATCTGTTCAATGAATCTAGTTACTTTGTCCACATCACTATGTCAAGTAACTGCTATGTCTTTTTCAAAGACAAAATCCAAGGGAGACCTTGGTATGAAACCAAAACAAGTCTCAAAAGGAGATCTTTGTGTAGAAGAATGTTTAGCACGGTTGTAAGCATGTTGCACATAACATAAGTTTTCATACCAAAGCTTGGGATGCTTGCTGCAATAACCCCTTAGTAACTAGATCACTGTCCTATTGACTACCTCTGTTTGGCCATTTGTCTATGGATGAAAGGCTGTGCTTTTCTTCAGTTTGGTGTCCATTAATTCCCACAGATTTGACCAAAACTTCCCAACAAATCGGGAGTCTCGATCAGATACTATGGAACTGGGTAACCCAAAATACACCCAGACATGTTGAAAGAACAATTTCGCCGATTGTTTAGCTGTAATCTGCTTATTACAGGGTATTAAAATACACATTTTGCTGAATCTGTCCATAATGACATATAAATAGTCATGTCCCTTTCTAGATTTTGGCAATCCCCAACAAAGTCCATGGAGACACTTTCCCAAGGGCGGGAAGGAACTGGCAGTGGAGTGTACAAGCCTATTTTTCTATTGTTGGGCTTACTTTTGGCACACATGGTATACCCTCTTACATATCTAGAAACTGTTTCATGTTTTTTTGGCCAGTAGCAGTATCTTTGCAGCTGTGCAACTGTTTTACTTACACCAAAATTACCTGATATCAGGGAAGTATGTGCCTCCCTAATTATGCTAATTCTCTCTGTTTGTGGAATGCATAGATTTCCCAAATGATACAAGAGTCGGTCCTTAACATAGTAATCCAATTCTTCTACCTTTTTGCCATTACTTAAAGCTGCATATACATCTTTAAAGTCTATATCTTGAGCATATTGTTCAATGTAGCTTTCATGCATACTGAGTTATGCTTAAGTATAGTAGATGCATTTATGATTGGTCTGGACAACATATCTGCAACTTTATTGTGTATGCCCTTTTTATATCTGATGACTAAATGAAATTGCTGTAGGAAACCCATCCACCTATAGTGTCTTGATTGTTGTAATTTAGTTTGTGAGTGCAAGTACTAAAGTGGCTGACAATCAATATGTATTATTGTTTCTTTGCCCATTAAGTAATGGTTCCACTTCTTCACCCTCTGAACTAATGCATACAGTTCTTTATCATATGTAGGATAATTAACTACTGTAGAATTAAAAGTCTCAGAATGGTAGCATAAGGGTTTACCATGTTGAATCAACACTGCTCCCATGGCATAATGACTAGCATCTGTTTCAATCTCAAATGGTTGTTTAAGATTTCACAATGCTAGTACTGGTGTTGTACTAAATTTTTCTTTCAAGGTGTCGAAGGCTTTCTATTGTCTTCCTCCCCACTGAAACACCTTGTTCAATCCTGTCAAAGCATGTAAGGGAGCTGCAATTAAGGAAAAGTTAGCAATAAACTTTCTCCAATATTGTGTTGCCCCTAGGAAGCTTCTAACTTCGGTAGCAGACTTGGGTTTAGGCCAGTTTACAATGACTGCAACCTTAGAGGGATCTATCTTTAGTTCACCACCCCCTACAATATGACCCAAATAATTCAAATATGATTTACCAAATTCATACTTTGATAATTTAACATAAAGATTTTCTTTTTTCAAAACATCTAGAGCCTGCTTTACATGCTTCAAATGTTCTTTCCATGTTTTACTCAATACGAGAATATCATCTAGATATACAATTACAAAATCATCAATAAAAGGCCTGAGTACATCATTCATTACTCTCACGAAAGTGGCAGGAGCATTAGTTAAGCCGAAAGGCATAACTAGCCATTCATACAACCCTTGCTTTGTTTTGAAAGCAATCTTCCATGCATCTTGCTCTGCTACTCTGACCCGATGGTAACCACTACGTAGGTACAACTTGGAAAAGTAAACAACCTCTTTCAGCTGATCCAATAGATCCTCAATGCGAGGAAGGGGATAACGATTCTTGATCGTTATTTTATTCAGTTCTCGGTAATCAATGCACATCCTCCATGAACCATCCTTCTTTCTCACCAACACTATTGGAGATCCACATGGTGATGTGCTTGGTCTTATGAACCCTTTCTTGAGTAGCTCTTGTACCTGCTTCTTGATTTCTGCATTCTCTAAAGAGGGTACCCTGTACATTCCGATGTTAGGCAATGGAGCATCTTGCTGCAAATTAATATCATGTATAACTTCCCTTTTTGGTGGCAGACCTTTAGGTTCTTGAAATAAGATATCATATTCTGAAACAAATATTTCTAAATCAACCTTTTGTTTAACATCACAACCCTCAAATACATTGGTTTTTCAAGTTTCTTTTCTTTTACAACCATCAGTAAAAATTGTTTGCATGAATTTACAATCCTTTTCATCTACCTTGAGTTTATGAGAGTATAATTATTTTTTAGTTTGTTAACTCTTACAATATATTCTATTCCATGTTCAACAAGTTGATACTTATTTTCAGCTCTATAGAAGATGGCTTTTCTATCATACAAGTAAGGACTTCCTAAAACAATTCCACATATATCCAAGGGAATTAAATCCAACTCAACCTCATCTACAAATGTTGAACCAATGGCAAACCTAAGTTTACATTGTCTAGTCACTTGTAGCTTTGCTTTATCACATAACCAAACCAATGGATATGGCTTATTGTGAGGTGTAGTTAGTAATCCCAGCTTCTTTACAATTGCTTCAGAAATTAAGTTTACTTGTGAGCCACTATCAAACAAAGTATGAATCTTTTGATGCTTGGAAATAACTCTAATATGAAAAAGCTCATGTCTTCTTCTCTCATTTATTTACTATCAATAGTTTGGGTAGAATTACTAGTAGATGCTTCAGAATTTTACCTTGTATACCTGTGGCTATGATGGTTGTTTCATTACCTGAGTCTGACCCCAAATCTTTTTGAACAACAACAACAACCTTCCTCTTCTTGCCATCGAACTTCTTGGGTTTCAGCTTCGAATGCAAAGACCATCAATGTTCATCATCATGTCCACCCTTCTTGCAGTGAGTGCATGAAGGTTTGGCCTTTTGTACAACATTTTCCTTCCTCTCTTTCCATTTCTACTTCCTCTTTTCCTTGTTCTTGCTTGTAGTGGGTTTTGATGATCCCCCAATCTTTGGGTTCACATTCTTGCCTCTAGCCTCTAGATGGGTAGCCTGAACATATACCTCATCTATGCTAGTAGGGTTAAACATGAGAATGGTGTGCCTCAAATAACTATGTAGATCACCTACATACTTCAGAAAAGTTTCAGGTTAGTCTAAAGAAATGCCTAGAATCAAAGCTCTTTTTCTAAATTCTTGAGTGTAGCTTTGTACAATTTTCCCTTTTAATTGGCGAAGAGTTTGCCAACTCATCATAGCTTGGTGCATATAAGCTAGTGGATATAATTGTTTTTTAACTGCAGAAACAAATTCACTCCAGACAGAAAGAGTTTTACCATGCTTCTTCAAGTCAGCTTGTGTCCTGCCTTCCCACCATACCAAGGCAGTTCCTCCAAGGCGTAGGCTGGCCAGCTGAATATTACTCGTGTCTGAATCAATGCTCTGCACCCTGCAATACACATCAATCTGTCTAATCCAGTTATCTAGCTTCTTTGCATTTAACTCTCCATCATACATTGGCAAATCAAATTTAACATCTGATTTAATCAAAGATGTTTTCTTCTTTGTATTTTCAGGGCTATCAGGAGGTGTGGATAGAGGAGCCTCTTTTCCTTTCCTTTTTCCTTCAGAATGATCATCTCGAAGAGATTCTTTTGTTCCTTTGTCTTGTTTGGAAGTTGAAGAATCTTCACTTCAACCTTTCTTAAATTTTCTATACATTTATTCTACCATGGCTCTCATGGTCATGAAATTGTCCATGAACTGAATGTTTGATTCCAAGGGAATTTCTTCTGCCATTTTCCTCCTAGGATAGACTCTACTAATTTTTGGGTTAGTTTCAGCCAGTTCCCCTTCTCCTAATTTAAGCTTTGACCTAGTTATCATTCACTAACAGTCCAGCACAAGCTTGTCTAACCTTAGCAACCTAAAGCTCTGATACCACTTGATCTGATAATGAGATCTAAGACAATAAGAGTGCCTCAGTTCCTTGAAATCCTTTAGGATTTACAAACGCATCGTTTTTTATTTTACACAGGAAATTGTCTGCATAACTGTGAAATGCCACCAAAACATAATTCATTTCAGACTTCAAAAGTCTTGAAACATGGTTTATTCCCCTATCGGGTTCGCCCTCCATCGCTATCGTAAGTCGCTTCGGCCTCGCTCCGAGGTTCCCCTTTATATTTTTGAAATATGTTAAAAATCGCAAAATGCATTAAAAATGGTTTTTCCTCCGAACTTGAAACTATATCAGATAGCTTTAAGGTACCCTTTTGGGTCTGGCGTATCACATCGGCGCTTTCCCCTTTGCATTTTGTCTAACAAACGAAACTGCAAAATACATAAATACATTAAAAATGATGCTTTGGCGGATCTCAAGATCCATGTAATATGGCTTATAATATTCATCGAGTCTGGTCCATCAGATTGCATGTATGCATGTACCATAACCCCGCTCCATTAGGCTGCGCCGGTTGTGATATCGCAATCGCTCATGGAAATAACCCCTGGGCTGTTGTAAGCACTTCTGCAATCCCCGATAGTGACCTGACGATGTAATATGGGCCGTCGATTTGCGTGTTTGATCGACGGTATAGATTAACTCTACCAATCGCCATCGCAACTCTCATGAGATTTGCATTGATCCCCGCTGATCGCTGTCGCATCCCCTATGTGGATCCCGCCGATCCCTGCCGAAGGTCATCGCCGATTGCGATCCGTCGCTTAGATCTGGGCTGTTGATCGGCCAGATCTGACAACCACTGTTCATCACTAATTCCGCCTCCGATACTCTATTTTTCCATTGATTTCACAGGTTTTTGCCTCCCGATAGTGGTTTGAAAGGCTTCCTTATGCGATTTTTCCTTGGTTTTGGCATGATTTTCTTTAAGTTTTGAAGACAGAGAGTGTTTCTTGGATCCATTTGGATCAAAAGACAAGGTGAAGAATGAGAAGGAAAGGATCATAGGCTTCCCAGTGGAGTCGCCATTTTGTTGATAAGGTTAATCCTCTCTGCGGACAGAGACGATCCCTCTAGCCCAATGAGTGGGTCTAGCAACTGAAGTGAAAATCAACTAGATATATTCCTAGGTTATAATTGAAAAGAAGAATGAAGGAGATGGCCTACCTTGTTCTGATGCTATTCCGATTTCCTTTGTTGAAGGCCTCGAACCGCTTGTGTCACAGACTTGTTCCTGCTTCTCTCTGCATTTATGTACCTACACAAATGATCAAGAAACAAAAAAGCATGCCACAACCAATAGAAAATCCAATAATGATCTACTTAACTGATCAAGGAATGTCAAGCTGAATTATACATGAACATATATATTTTGGGAAGATGAACCAAAGACTTGATGTTTAAGGACTCTCCCTGAGTGGTAATCCAAGTCCAAGCCAAGAACTCTCCAAGTCTGATGAATAGCCTCTAGGCATAGGATTAGCATAAGGGTGCAAATAAACATAGACCAACCTAGCCTCTAACCTGACCAACCAGTTGGGAATGGGAGAGGATGAATTTATAGGCTGGGAAAGGGAGTTAGGACCTCTCCAAAGATAGGATTAGGCCCTCATCTCAAGGAGGTAGCTCATAGGGATAAGACAAAAAGGCCAAGTTGGGAGGATTCGACCTCATCTATGCGAAACAACCTCTAGCTCGATGCTCTGGAAGCTTCTAGATCACAGAGCTTCTCATCTCCTTTGGGAAAATTATGTTTTTGGGATCATTGTGAGTATGCAAGGGAACAGAGCGATGCCATCACTAGTCAAGTACGATGCAACATGCGACCATCATTGTTTTAAGCCTAATAAGAGCGATGACCCTTATTTAGGGTTTTAAGAGCTATTTCTTTGGGGAAAGCTCAAGGCATTTTCCAATCAAAGTCTTAGGAGGGATCTGAAATATATACATGAATGAGTATACTGTACAATGATCATGTTTCGGGCACTTCAGGGTATGTCACAGGGAAGTGCAGGAGGTGTGACAAAATACTGTGTAACAAGTATGTGAAGCTTCACCCCATAAGGTGTCAGGAGTTCCAAACTCATCAAACATAACACAAGCCATTCGTTGAATAGTTCTATTCATTCTTTCTGCCACATCATTTTGTTGAGGAGTTTTAGCTACATAAAATTGTCACAACGTCTCCTATTACCTTTAGCAGTATCCTTCCCTTTGTCATGATTATCTTTATGACGACATTTGGCAGCATAATGACCAACTCTACCACAAGAAAAACATTTGAAGGGAAGCTTACCTCTGAACCTTCCGGTGCCCAGTTAAAGTTTCTTTACAAACTTCACCTCATATTCTTATGATATATATCTTGATTCCTTGTGTTATTCCTTTTCTTTTCCTTTTTTCAGATGATTTAAATGCGGCTTATCTGACTTCTGAGGGACCTCCTTTCCTCATTTCAAAAGTAGTCAAGATCCCATGAAGTTGAACAACAATAAGAGTATGTAGATCCCGCTTCTCTTCAATGGAAGACACTTTTGAGTCAAATTTAGGAGTTAGATATCTTAATATTTTCTCTACTAAAGCAGTGTACTTTATTTCTTCACCAATATTTTTCATGCGATTTACAATATCATCTATACGTAGAAAGATACTAGCAATACTTTCATCATTATGCATTCTGAGAGTTTTATATTGAATTTTGAGAGTTTGGAGTTTAACACTTTTTACCTTGGTATCGCCTTCATAGCTTTGAATGATTCAGTCCCATATTTCTCTTGTTGTGTTTAACTGCATAACTTTGACAAATTCTGATTCTGTTAGACTTACCAATAATGCATTGACACCTTTGGCATTGATTTCATATGTCTTTTTTTCTGCTACATCTGTGGGAACTGCAGATGGATATTGGTAACCTCCTTCCACAATTGCCCAAACATCTGCTCCAAGAGACTGAAGATAGGATTTGGTTCTTGTCTTCCAATATATAAAATTATTTCCGTTGAAGAGCAGTGTTCTGATACATGTCGTTCCATCTTGATTGCTCATCTTAGGAGATCTTCCTTTAAGCGATCAAACTTCTTTTGAAGGAGCTGCTCTGATACCAATTGTTGGGAAAAATACTGAGAGGGCGGGGCGGGGGGTGGTGAATCATTATTTTTAAAACTCACAATAATAATTTTCTTTTTTGAAATGTATACACGACTTTACTGAACCCAACTAGCATATATACATGACTGTAGTAAAATAAATTAGTGTATGCTTAGTAAACTTGTAAAACAACTAATTCTTTATATGTTAAGCTTGAACCATAATGTAAGAGATTTATCAGGCATTCATTAGAAGTAAACATGTACACTAAGAACATAATAAAGTATCACACATAAACAACACACATGAACACCGAGATTTAAGGTGGAAACCCAATGTGGGAGAAAACCACCGCTGCTGTTGTCTCAGTCTTAAAAAACTTATTAATATAAAAAAACTTATTGCATTATTGTACTAGTGCAGACTCATACCAATACACAGGCACCCACCTGTTGAAAGCTAAAACCTTCACTCATTTTCCAGCTCCTACTGGAAGGAGCTCCAACCCCCTGATCTGATCACCAACTACTACTAGCAAGAAGCTTTGACTTCCTCACTAAAGGCTCCAACCCTCACCAACATCTGTGGACCACGTTTCATAATTTTTCACATTGGATCCAATAGAAACACTTAAGCTCAACAATAAAACTGTAACTCATCATTGTAATACAATCATCAATCTCTGACACAATTGAATCAACCAATCATTGAAACCCAATCAACTGACACTTAATCAAAACTCAACCAATCAACTGGAACAGGCAGATCACTGTAACCAGTACACATAACTGAACTCAAAATACTGCATCAACACACAGAATCAACTGGAACAAGCAGATCACTGTAACCAGTACACATAACTGAACTCAAAATACTGCATCAACACACAGAATCAACTGCAACCATGATAATTCAAATGCTAAAATGTATATGCTAGTTCACTTAAGGCAACCCACGTGTATACGCTCTTTTCTGTAGAGAAACCCGCGTACAGATCGTAATATACTGAAAAATTGAAAACTTGTAATTCTGAATCAAACACAGTGTTGACTAGAGATATTCTGAAATATTCTGTTAGCTTACATAATCCTCATATAGTCAGCAACATCATATTTTCAACCAATCAACGTGTAAACAAATTCAACTTCATCATTCAATCAGTTCTATTTCAGACATTATCACTCAAGCCAGATCAATATGAGAACATCATTGACATACAACAGAGAAACAACAACACTTATCAGGTTGATTAATCATCTATGAACATAAACCGTTACTTTATATACACGACTTTGAAGAAGTGAACCCGCGTCTATACGCGCTTTTTCTGAGACCAACCATCATATAGATCTGCAAATTTTGACCTAAAATTGTGTAGCTCTGCAAAAAAAGCAAATATACTTCATATTGAAGTATTCATCAAAAATCCTTTCACTTGCACACCTAGCACTTTGATCTTCACCTCTTTATATAGTTTAGCCATTATCCAATACCACGGGTCAAAACTACACTAGTGCCGGTGGTAATCTTTGATGTGATCAATATCGGTTGCCATGCTCATTACTATGGGTCAATACCATGGTAAAGACCCCCAGTATTTAAAATACCATGTTGCAAAAACCATATGCTACTTTGCTTCACCAAACTCACGTGTATGCGCGACTTGGCCTTGACTAACCGGCATATAGATTTTCAAATATTCACTTGTGTCAAACTTCTGATTTTGAGCTGTAAACCTTTGACCCATCATTTTGGTATTATGTTCCATCATTCTGTCACCTCTGAACTAACCTGTGGATTCATCTAGTTACCATATACTTGTTTTGTTACAAGTGAGTTGCCATCAAAGACAACACATGCATCATAATTCCAACATTTGTTTTATCACATCACAATCCAAATTTGTATACAAGACTAAATGAATGTAGTCATGAAAGAAATTGATTAGAAATCCATAAAGTCTTGGGGATTTCTTTGTTTTTATCACATCACAATCAAAATTTATGTACAAGAATAAATGAATGTGTTAAAAGAATTTTAAAAACGATTTGAACCCTTTTCCTCTACAATTTTTTTAAATAATAATAATAATTTAATATTTAATATATTAACAAATAGTAACACAAATTTAGCCTCCATATATTGGTCAAAATTTAAAATTATTAGCCTACCATGCATATTATTACTAAACATTTACATCCACCACACAATTGGTCAACTTTCAAATTATTAAACTACAATTTGTTAAACATTTACATCCACCACACAAATTCTCATTTGACAATACCAACCATCTAGAACAATAACATACAAATTCTTATCCATCTAGAATAATAACATATAAATTCTTATCCACCGAGAATAATATCATGTACTTCGCAGTCCATGAGCTGACTTTTGCTACCAACGGGCCATTAAAATGTTTCTTACTTTTATTGATTTTCACCAAACACCTAGTTAAACAAAGTTGGGTGCACAGCTTGAATAACCAAGTTTACATAAACACCATGTTTGTAGTTGTGTATATTAACTTGATATCATCAATAAAATTACGGGCATCAATATATTATAATTAGATTATGTGCTTGCTGGTAGGATGCAGTTCATATAAAAATAAATTATCTTGGGATCAAAAAGT
>APFE030767743.1:0-77861 GCA_000404065.3 Pinus taeda | reverse complement strand
TTAAGAACAGATGCTTTTATGCTGAAGAAAGTCCTAACAAAAGATATCAAGAAACCAGGAGGGGCAAAGTTTTCCAGATGGCAGGTTCTGTTTTCCAATTTCAATTTTGAAGTTGAACATATCAAAGGTTCAACAAATTGCCTGCCTGATTTCCTCAACAAAGAATATATACAACAGTCAGAGCAAGTCATGATAATTGTTACTGAATGGGATCCTAACCAGCAGCAAGAAGTTTTAATATCTATCTATGAAGATCAAAGTTGGTAAAAAAAAAAGGATAACTGGAAACCAACATGGCAGTTACAAAACACCAAGGTGCTAGATGTTAATCTCCAAGCTCACATGGATATTCTACACTTAGTCCCTGAAAGAAGAGTTTTTTCCAAAAGGAAGTCGATGGATCCATGATATGGTTTACTCTAGAAGCATGCCAACAACATACCAAGTAGAAGAATCATTGACAAATGATTTCCATGGCATTAGCATGATTTGGTCAAAAGGAGGAGATAGATGCAGAATCTATCACAGATACTTCTGTATAAACAGAACCAGAAATACTCGATGGCCAAACACAACAAATAATGATGCACTTTGGCCCAGAAACGATCCAAATTTAATCTTTCTTGACACTATCTATAATTTTGCAGGATATAAGAAATTATGGTGGGACATTTTAAATGTTGATGGAAAGGATGAAATCCATTATACAAAATTAAAATTTGGAGCAACAGGTACCATGCAAGGAAATCAACAATGTGGTTGGTTGCAGGAATGGTGGAAAGACTACGGTGTCAATAAAACTGCCATCGATCCGGTTTACTATGATTCTTATTACCATATGCAGTGCAATATTTGTTTTGAACAGAACATTGTAAATTGTTTTCATTATCCATGCCAGACCGTAAAAGATCTGCTCTAACTTTTTGAGCATGGAATTCTACACCAGTACATGACTAGACACTATGAATGGCTAGTCATGACCAAAATAAAGCATCAATATGTACTGAATAAACCCATGATAGTCAGAAGGATATACAAAAAATCATGGGATGGACACTTGTACAATAGATTTCGATTTCCAGGAATCACGATCTTAGATGACCCCACTTCATAAATGGTTCCCATGGGCTTGTCCTTAAAAGTTTCCACAGTGTAATATGATATCTAGTCACAAGATTGAATGTGACCAGTTTTCCCATGGGCTTTACTGTTCAAAAATCATCCACTATGTAAAGTTTATTCTTTTTGTGGGATTTGCTATAATCCTCCATAGTGTAAATAAATACGAAGATTCTTCAGTTATGAGACTCGGAGCACTTCTCCGACTTTTGGTGCACTTTGAGCCACATCTCCCTGGCTGAAAGAATAATAAGTACTAAGTCTATCTGTCTGATTTCCAGATGTTTGTCCCCTCCTTTTCCTATATAAGAAAGGGGTAAGGCTCATTCGAGGCATCAGAGGTGGGAGTGTGAATTTTAAAGAGTTTAGGTGTGGAGAGAGTTTTCTTGCTCTGCAATTGTGGACACCTGTTTGATCTGCTTGCATCACAAAAAATCTCTAAGTCTTAGGTGATCTAAGAAGCCTACATATCTGTGTGCTTAGCACATATAAGAACCTAAAGTGGCCAGATCAATAGCGAGTCTGTCTGTATATGGGTCTTAATGTTCAAAGACTGAGTCTGTGTATTTGCTAGGAAGCCTTAAGTAAGCTATCTCATATATTGAGAAGCCAAGTCTGATAAATGCAAACAGAGTCAATCTCAGGAAAGAACATCCTGTAAAGATCTCTGTAATCCATTTTCTGAAATAATGAAGAGTGATATTTTGTTCCGCATCTGAGTACTTGTGCATTAAAATGAACTGTTGAGGTGGTATATGTCTAAGTTATTCTTGCTTGAGGTTCGCCAAAGGGTAGAAGGGACGCTAGACCACATATAGGCGAGGGAATCCGTGAAGAAGGTCGACAGAGCGTGAAATACCTGAGTAGGTTTGTGTAAAGAAGAATAAGTGGCAAAGACAGAGAAGAGACTCAGCAAGTCGAGTCAGATGTGTTGCTGTCCCTGCGTCAAAGGTTTCAACTTTTTGCTCATTAGAACCTAGTGCATCATGCCAACTATATGTAGTTGTATTTGCAGAGCTATTTTGCGCTAGAGGCT
This sequence comes from Pinus taeda, assembly GCA_000404065.3. Taxonomy (NCBI): domain Eukaryota; kingdom Viridiplantae; phylum Streptophyta; class Pinopsida; order Pinales; family Pinaceae; genus Pinus; species Pinus taeda. The sequence goes on along the minus strand of APFE030767743.1, from coordinate 75,706 downwards.
GTTTTCCTTTCTCTAGCTCTTCTACTTTGGACTTTAAAGTAGAGATTTCAGGTTTGAGGTGATGGATTTCTCTACTTACCTCCCCCAAAGTGAGCGAATGAACTTTGTCCTGCCGTTGGTGTCTTTGAAAAGATTTTGTGTTTCGTTCATAGGAGGCGTCCACAAAAAGTGGCTTTTTGGAAGTGCTCTTGGAAGAATTTGAGGAATGAAACTGGTTAAGGAATGCTTCAAGAAGTCTATTCTTCATTTCTCCTTCTTCCATAGCACAGATTTGTGACATAATATTTAGTTCATCTTCTTCAGATGTTTGAGCCATTAGCACTTTTCTCCTTAGAGGTTGCTAATATGCAGGAAAACCTTGCAAAAGTAGAGCTATTCCTATGAACAAGGAATACAGGGCCCTTTGTGAGAAAGAAATCAAACAATTACTAGACATAAAGCTAATCAGAGAATCTAACAGCCCTTGGAATTGTTATGGTTTCTTATTGAATAAAAGGTCTGAATGGATTAGAGGCATTCCCAGATTGGTTATAAATTATAAACCTTTGAATTCTGTCTTGGCAGATAACACTTATCCTATTCGACACAAAGGAGATCTTCTAAGTAGAATTGCTGGAGCAAAGATCTTCTCTAAATTTGATCTTAAATCAGGATTTTGGCAAATCGCCATTGCAGAAGAGGATAAGTTTAAAACAACATTCAGTATACCAGCAAGACACTATGAATGGAACGTCATGCCTTTTGGGTTGAAGCACGCTCCATCTAAATTTCAAAAGGTCATGGACTCTATCTTCAAGCCCTATTTTGACTGGTTGCTTGTATACATAGATGATATTCTTATTTTTTCTAAGAATGTACAGGACCATTTTAAACATGTACAGATTTTTTTACAAGTTGTTAAGAAAAATGACCTAGTCCTAAGCAAGAATAAGATTGAACTATTTCAAACTTCTATCAAATTTCTTGGTCATACTATCCAGAAAGGCCGGATAGCCCTACAGAAGTATGCCCTGGAATTTGGGGATAAGTTTCCAGATAAAATCACTGACAAAACCCATCTTCAGAGATTTCTTGGTTGTTTGAACTACGTCAACAATTTTTACCAGCACTGTGCTAAGGACCGGAGCCTACTTAACCAAAGGCTAAAGAAAGATCCTTCACCTTGGATAGATAATCATACAAATGCTGTCAGAAAGATAAAAGCCAAGGTAAAGTTTCTCCCTATATTATATGTTGCAGATGACAATGCTTTTAAAATAGTTGAATCAGATGCTAGCGACATTGGATGGGGAGGTATCCTCAAACAAAAAAAAGACGGTGAAGAACATATTGTTCAGTTTGCTTCCGGGACTTGGAACCCAGCTGAAAGAAATTATTCCACCATTGAAAAAGAAGTGAAAGCTACTTGGAACTCCATTGATAAATTTGAGATCCATTTAGTTAATAAAAATTTCTTATTAAGAACAGATGCTTCTGCACTGAAGAAAGTGCTGACAAAAGATATCAAGAAACCAGGAGAGGCAAAGTTTGCCAGATGGCAGGCTCTATTAGCCAATTTCGATTTTGAAGTTGAAGATATCAAAGGTTCAACAAATTGCCTGCCTGATTTCCTCAATAGAGAATATATACAACAGCTAGAGCAAGTCATGATAATTGTTACTGAATGGGATCCTAACTAGCAACGAGAAGTTTTAAGATCTATCTATGAAGATCAAAGTTGGTCAGAATACCGGGATAACTAGAAACTAACATGGCAGTTACAAAACACCAAGGTGCTAGATGTTAATCTCCAAGTTCATATGGATATTCTACACTTAGTCGCTGAAAGAAGAGTTTTTCCAAAAGGAAGCCGATGGATCCATGATATGGTTTACTCCAGAGACATGGCAGTGACACACCAAGCAGAATAATCATTAACAAATGATTTCCATGACATAGCATGATTTGGTCAGAAGGAGGAGATAGACGCAAAATCTATCACAGATACTTTTGTATAAACAGAACCATAAATACTTGCTGGCCAAACACAACAAACAATGCTGCACTTTGGCCTAGAAACGATCCAAATTTAATCTTTCCTGACACTATCTATAATTTTGCAGGATATAAGAAATTATGGTGGGACATTTTAAATGTTGATGGAAAGGATGAAATCCATTATACAAAATTAAAATTTGGAGCAACAGGTACTATGAAAGGAAATCATCAATGTGGTTGGTTGCAGGAATGGTGGAAAGACTACGGTGTCAATAAAATTGCCATCAATCTAGTTTACTATGATTCTTATTACCATATGCAGTGTAATATTTGTTTTGAACAGAACATTGTAGACTGTTTTCATTATCCATGCAAGACCGTAAAATATCTGCTCCAACTTTCTGAGCATGGAATTCTACACCAGTACATGACTAGACATTATGAATGGCTAGTCATGACCAAAATAAAGCATCAATATGTATCGAATAAACCCATGATAGTCAGAAGGATATACACAAAAGCATGGGATGGACACTTGTACAATAGATTCCGATTTCTAGGAATCACGATCTTAGATGACCCCACTTCATAAATGGTTCCTGTGGGCTTGTCCTTAAAAGTTTCCACAATGTAATATGATGTCTAGTCAGAAGACTGGATGTGACCAGTTTTCCCGTGGGCTTTGCTGTTCGAAAAGCATCCACTATGTAAAGTTTATGCTTTCTGTGGGATTTTCTATAATCCTCCATAGTGTAAATAAGTACGAAGATTCTTCAGTCATGAGACTCGGAGCACTTCTCCGACTTTTGGTGCGCTTTGAGCAACATCTCCCTGACTAACAGAATAATAAGTTCCAAGTGTGTATGTCCGATTGATGGATGTTTGTCCCCTCCTTTTCCTATATAAGAAAGGGGTAAGGCTCATTCGAGGCATCAAAGGTTGGAGTGTGAATTTTAGAGAGTTTAGGTGTGGAAAGAGTTTTCCTGCTCTGCAACTGTGAACGCTTGTCTAATCTCCTTGCATCACGAAAAATCTCTAAGTCTTAGGTGATCTGAGAAGCCTATGTATCTATGTGCTTGGCACATATAAGAACTTAAAGTGGCCAGATCAATAGTGAGTCTGTCTATATATGGGTGTTTATGTTCAAAGACCGAGTCTGTATATTTGCCAGGAAGCCTTCAGTAAGTTATCTCATATATTGAGAAGCTAAGTCTGATAAATGCAAACACAGTCAATCTCAGGAAAGAACATCCTGTAAATATCTTTGTAATCCATTTTTTGAAATAATAAAGAGTGATATTCTGTTCCGCATCTGAGTACTTGTGCATTAAAATGAACTGTTGATGTAGTATATGTCTAAGTTATTCTTGCTTGAGGCCAAGGGGTAGAAGGGACGCCAGATCGCATATAGGTGAGGGAAGTCGTGAAGAAGGTCAACAGAGTGTGAAATACTTGAGTAGGTTCGTGTATGGGTTCGTGTAAAGAAGAATAAGTGGCAAAGACAGAGAATAGACTTAGCAAGGCCAGTCAGCTGTGTTGCTATTTGAAAGCTTCAATGAAGCCCCTACGTCAAATTGGTATCAGAGACAAAGATTTTTTGGTTCAGGTTAGTACTCATTAAACACTCTTTCAGAAATTGAACCATATAGAAGATCTGTGTCTTTCCGAGAAATAGAAGGAAAAGAATCAGCACAAGAAAATCCCCTTTGGGATATGTTTGCATCTACCTCTAGTTGTGTTTTAAATTCAGCCGAACTAGAGTATGAGAAGGCACAACCATCTGCAAGATGGCAACTTCCTAGTATTAATGCCTCAGAAGTATATTTTGATTTATCTGTTTTTCATCTAAAAGCTGCTACTAGGATTTCCATAAAAGAGTCTATTAGTCAAATTCAAGAGAATTCTGAGTGTGTACTGTCTATTCCACTCCTGAATCCAAAACAACTCCAAGCCGAGGCAAAAAGATTAAAAACCCAATATCTACATTTGGGATGTATCATAATCGGAATTATGCTCTGACTCATCAAGGTCTGAATACCTTTGTCCTAGCTACCATCAGATATTTAACTCATAACAAATATACCGATTTATTGATAGGAGGAATTGTTGCCCCTCTGTCAAATGGACCTGTTTACTTCGATTGTTATCCAAACTTCTCAGTTTCTGTTTTTGACGAAACAATCGACAAAATTCTTCAATTACAAATCCAAACCATTGGATTTGATATTTCTACAAAGAGACATAATATTGCCATTCAAACATGAGGATGCTTTAGACATACGAATACCCTATATCCAACAATCCTCCATGCGCCCAGTTAGGAATCAAAGTCTAGTGTGGTTGTTCTTATTGGTTCAAAAAACCAGAAGATAGAACACCAGACTATCAGATGGGAAGATCTCACATTCCCTGAACACTGGGTTGTTTCAAATCCCAAGCCTCCTGCTATGAAAAACATAACCTCTACAGATATTCAAGAAAGCCAATCCTCTGTAGTCCTTTCTTTTCCTAGAAGATCTATTATCGATCGAAGAAGGATTGAACAAGCTTGCAGAAGTTCATCACTGTACAAAGATCCTCATTATTTTGATACCGCCTGTTCTAGTTCTGTTTCCAATTCTTGTAAACATGTTTCATTATTTGAGTTCACCTAAATTGTTAATTTTTCCTCCTTAGAAGTTGTTTGTCCAGAATGCAAATCATCTGTGAATTTGAGTAGCCTTGCTAATCTAGTCATCCATGAAAACCATCATCCAAGGACAGGAGAAGCCCCTCCTTCTACAACTATAAACCCCTATCCAAATCCTAAATGTTCTGAAATTCCATTCCCACATGAGTCAGATCATGTATTGATGATGCATGAGTTAGCTTATTTGGAAATGAAGATCTAAGGTTGAAAGCGATATTCAGCACAATGCGACCAACAAAGCCAAGATATGGTCTAGGCTATCTTGAGCAAACATATGATTTGATTCCTGAATCAAGATTTGGTCCACTTCCAAATGATTGCAAGAAACCATCAGTCATGGAAATGCATAAATTCTTCACTCTAATGGATGGATGCAGAAAACATCAAATAAGTGCCCAATGGATGAAAGCTATGTTAAATTGGGATCTATATACTCATCCAAAAGTTGAACACTTTGGTCTTATCCATACCACTGAAGAAAAGATTAGGATGTTTCAAGCATGGAAATATTTCATGGAAGAAACAAACTCCTGGATATCTTTTTATGTCTGGAAAAATAGGAGACAACCAGAAAATGTCCTAATGACTGATGCTGCAACATCTTCCTCCGCAAAACATTCTTGGTCAGCTCTAGATGGTAGTAAGGTTGAAACTTCAACTACCTTTCCTCCCTACAAAGGCATCATTCTAGGAGAAGGACAAAATTCAACAAAAGCTATACCCCTAGTCCTAAAAGATGAAAATGCTTTAGGTATTGATGGTAGGATACATAAAGCCAGTGAACAATTAAATTGGACCAATACAACCATCAAAGGACTAGAAATGAATAAAACAAAATCTTCTGCTATAAAAGAACAGTTTGACCAGCTTCATGTTTCAATAAATAGTGTAAATAGTTGCTTAAATGATGTACAATGTTCATCTTCAGTTTTGAAAGGTTATGCTAGAGAATCACTGAATAAATTGGAAGAGGTAGAAGACAAAGTTGTAGACCAGATTCAGTCTACAAAAGGGCTTATTTCAGACTTAGCTGAAAAATTTGAAAAGCTACACATATCTAAATCTGAAAAGCTAGTGCCTACTTCATTTTTGAGAAAAAGAAGCATACAAATTCAAAATCCTGTCAAGCCAGTTGACAAATTTCCTCATTTATTTCCTAAAGAAGCATCTAAGTCTTTAGCAGAATCTTCAGAAGAAAAGACTGATCCTACAGAACAAATTTATATTGCTTCTTTATTCCAAGAGCCAAAATCCCAGATACTCCCTATCTATGAGCCACTAGAAAGTCAGTTCAGTAGATACTCTGCTCTTGAATTGAGTGGTAAGGGAAAAGTTCCAGAGGCACACACTTTCTTTCCTGACTCTCATAGAGAATGGAATATAGATAATTTAAGTGTGGGTCAAATAAGACAGATGATAGATATGATGTTTACAGAATACAAGCTCATGTGCCTTAAAGGGAAAAATGAAATTGAAGCTTGTAAAACTATCATTAAATGTTTCACTGGAACACTCCTACGATGGTGGGAGATTGAATCATCTCCAGCCTTACTTGATAAAATGGAGAAAGAATTTCTTAAGGATGAAGTTGGAGACATTATCCACAATTTTGACAGCACACCACATAATAACATGATTGGAGCCCTCACCTCCATGATTCTTGAACATTAGTGTGGGTTTGAGACAGAGATTGCAGATAAGCATGAGGTTATTCTAATGAACCTTAAGTGCAATAAGATGTCTTAGTTTGAAGACTTTCACAGAGACTGGATGCAACGCATCTATGAGGTGAAAGATTCTAAGAATCTTCTTTGGAAACAAGTATACCTTGCAGCCCTCCCTTCCAGATTTGTAGATTTTGTCAAACTACAAGAAGTTTTTCAATTACCATTCGAATCGTATACTTGGGGAGAAATTTATTCCATCATAACTAAAGCTCTACTCAGTTTGTGTACTAATTCTAAAGTAAATAAATCTTTAGAAAAGTTTTCAAGGTTGCCTGACAATAAGTCCATTTGCAGCAAATATGGCTTGAACATTGATGATCCTCTTGTCAAGAGAAGAAAATCCAAAAGAAAGGCAAAGAAAGCAAAGAAACAGACAACCAGAGAAGATAGGACAAAAAAGAAGGCCCCATCAAGGCCTCGCAAGGGATGTTATAAATATGTCCCTAAGACCCATTATACAAGCCTTCGGACATCCACCTCCATAGCTCTAAACAAGAGAAATGGAATAAGTTAACTTGCTGGTTGTGTGGCAAAAATGGCCATACTTCAAATAAATGTCCAATTGGCAAAGAATCCAAGAAAAATAGAGGCAAGAAATCTCAACCTCAAAATGTACATAGAAAAGCTGTTAAAATAGAATCCTCCATGTTGTGCATGAAATGTGGTTCAAGGAGTCATAGAATGGACCATTGTCCCCATTTGATAATCAGAGAACAAGCACAACAACAACAACTTGAAAATTCATCCACTAAATCTTGCAGTTCCTCTTCTTATAGTTCTTCAGTTGAAGAGCTAAATACACATATGCAAAATTGTTTCTGTTCAGAAACAAAAGATTGTCAATGTCATTATTCTAATGATTCTGACTCTGATTATTCCAGTGATTCCTCAAGTGATGACCCACCAGCAATCTAGAAGAAACAACACAAAGAAAAGTGCTAATGGCTCAAACATCTGAAGAAGATGAACTAAAGATTCTAGCACAAATCTGTGCTATGGAAGAAGGAGAAATGAAGAACAGACTTCTTGAAGCATTCCTTGACGAGTTGCATTCCTCAAATTCTTCCAAGAGCACTTCCAAAAAGCCACTTTTTGTGGACGCCTCCTATGAACGAAACAAAAAATCTTTGAAATAGTATTTTTTTTCACTATTTAAATTAAATATAATAAATAATCAATATGATTAAAGTGTGTTTATTTTATTTCAATGTAATTAAGATATATTTATTTTATTTTAATTTTAATTTTGTATTATTTATTTAATTTTAATTTTATTAATATTGAAATGCATTTTTTTTGAACGTTTAAACATTTGATATAAAATGAAACAATTCAAATATCTTATTTGATATGGACAAAGTTTTTCAAGTTTATCATGTGATTTTATCATTTTTTTTATTGCATGTTTTTGTTAATTTACAGATTTTTATTGATAGTGAAATTTTATTATTTTTAATCATAAGATTTATAAGAGGGTGTATGTAACCCCTTAGTCTTAAATGGATTTGGGTAACTATACTACATGAACACATTGGTGGTTATTCACTAACATAAATGAACATGCCAAAATGTTGATGGCTAGAATAGTCAAATTTTTAGTGCCTTAGTCCATTAACAAGGTGCGTGATGAACAAATTGGGCACCTTTGCTCATAAATTAGGTGCAAAATAGACATTAGAGCTCACCTTAGTTGGATCCATCGAACGAAGCTTAGAATGGAAGTTGGAAAAGACAGGAAAAGAGGGTTGCCACGAGCAACCTCATTTGTGGACAAAATTGACATAGAAAGCTTGACTAGACTTCTACTATTAATTACTTTTTGTATAAGAGACAGGTACTAAGCAACAACGCTACATATTACACTTGTTTATATTCGCTATAGCAACTTCAACATGTTCCACTAAAATATAAATCCATAACGTCATAAAAGCTAAGCACTACACATCTGTGCCTCATGACTCAAAAGAATCTATGCTAACTAATGTACACCATGTCAAAATCGAAACAAAATTTACATAGTGTATACTATTTTCCCCTTACCTAGGTATTTTTTAATTGAGACACCTTCAGATATCCTTAACTGAGTATTTTGAATGGAGACACCTTCAAATATCCTTCAACAATTTGGAGTTGAATTCCACACATTGAATGTAATGCGCTGAGAAAGCATCCAACGTTAGTAACTTCGTTACTGCATATTAAGTTAAACTTATCACAAGGTCATTTTTAGAGAAGCGCCTTCGAATATCCTTCTGGGATTATAGATTACATACGTTTATACAATATGAACAATTTAAAAGACAATCAACCAGTTACACAATTTATGGTTTAAATTGACATACAGATGGTTATATGATTATACTTTTGTAATACCCAAATTACAGGTATGTGAAAACTAATTACAAATTGGACAGTGAAATTTTCACACAGTCCTCTCATTTACACAACCATATTACTTTTTATGCAATCAGCTGCCTTACACACCCCTTACATTTTCCTGTGTTGTCCTGCTCAAAATTTCGCCAGCAGAAACTGCACATTATCTTATATGCACATATGTATTCTCACATTCAGATCAATGAGTGATCTTTGAAGCCATTAGGTGTCTGCTGCAACTAATTACTTGACATCAAGATTGGATGCAATTTGCAATTTACAAGAGTAACACCAGTCTTATCACCTGAATTAACTTTGTAAACTATCACCATAATGAAAAGTGGGTCTGCAATTTCGTTGCAAACACTCAAATATAGAAATTTTAATAAATTTTACAGGCCCTTAGTCTCAAAAGTATCCAACTTTAATGCGATGATCTGTTCCTTTTGCCTGAACACAGATATTGCAGCCCAAACCTTGATGTCGATATCGCCCAGTCGGACACCATCAAAAGCTACCTCCTCCGGGACAAGACTTAAGCCTACACAACAAAACAATGAACAAAACCCAACCGAAAGGTTTATAGCAATGGAAAACACAACTTTTTGGTTTATCGATGGCGAATACATTCGAAATTGAACCGATGGCCAAAAAACCCGAAACAATTCTTTGGCAACCAATATTTACCCGGCCATAGGCCCATTAATGTGCATTAATGTGCATGGATGTTTATGTTTACCGTTGGATAATGTACTTGTTTAACTCTATCTGTGGACATATACAATATCGTACATTACTGGTCTTATAAGCTGGTAAATATTGGTTGCCTAATCTTTAGTTTGGATTGATCTGTATAAACTGGTAGATATTGGTTTCCCAATCCTTAGTTGGCATTGATATGTTCATGCTGCCTCTGGCAAACATAACAAGCTATTAATTATTAAATAAAAATTAGAAAATGTAATGTAAAAAACACCCATCAACATGAAATTCCATCCCTCCATATCTATATTAAATGAAAAAATCACTTAGGAGCAAATCTTATACATATATTTATTAAAATTCAAAATTGCTAGCCCAATTCTAATATAAACCACGACTGGAAGTGAGACTTACCAGAATGATCGATATTAACTATCTTACCAACAGGGCCCCTTAATTCAATGTTGACATTCACATGAAGTGTTTAGTTGTCCACCAAGGTTTCATTCCTCTTGTGGTCTACCCCACACCATGCTTTATTTAGAAAAACATTGTATACTACTCATATAATTTTATATGTCTATATAATTTGATACATCTACAAGAAACATGTCAACCACTAGGACTATAAAGGCTAAGAAAGAGGAGCCATCAATGTGCCAAGCATGTATGATTAATAGGAACTAAATATGTTTAGCAGATAGTTTGAGTCAACACATTTTAAGCTTATATAGTCCTAACTTTCACTCATGTATTTCTCTTTTATGTTTATAATAGGAAATTAATACGAGTGTGAGAGTGATGAAGCCACAATTTGAGGTTAGTTGAGATATTTAGGGAGTAGAGATATGTTCTCAAGTTATCTCTTGTATTGTGCTTAGATCCAAGTTCGTAGGATCTGGAGAGTTTTTCTCTTTTTAGTATGTTGACTAGTTTTCTTATGTAAAGTTATTTAAGTGTATGCTTTGTTTAATAAAAGTTTAGTTAGAATTTGTTTTAACACATGATGTGTATGAACTCAGCTCAAGAGTGAGATTTCCCACTTTGTAGGAAATCCTACATCAATGACCCTGGTAATGTCCTCCATGTTCCATGGTTGAGTATGATTATGTCCTCCAAAGTATGGCTATGATTGAGATGATATGGTTGTACAATCATGGGGGAAAGAAGTTAAGGACTCTTTGTTTTACTTTCCAGAATGTTTGCTAGGAATATTTATGAATGTCCTCTACTTTCTCTTAGTCTAGGATTCAAACAACATTACCCTTTAGGGCACCAAAGAGGGCTTTCCTTCAATACTACCTTGAAAGTAAACAAAATCTCACGATTATAAATGAATTTCATCAACATAAGTAAAAAAAAATTCTATAATGACTTGAGAAAATAATCAAGTATGTTCTTTCCACCCTTGCTTGATAAATATAAATATTTCAGATAACTTGTCTTGTATGTTATTTGATATTAACATATTAATCCCTTAGCCATAGTGTTAGTTTTTGTAGCATCAAACATGTGTTTTAGTCTCGATTTGTGTCAGAGAGGCTAAGAACACGAGATCTTCAAAACCTAGAAAATGTTTCGCAATATAAGCTTGTTAAATACCTTAATTAAATTAATTAACCATCATTTAAAATTTTCCTAAGTCTAACTTAGGAAAACTAATTAATTAATATGAATTAATTTAGGAAATGTGAGAATGCTCTAAAAACTCACACGTATTGAGTTTGAGATGATCTTAGCCGCTGATGGGGATCTAACCGTGGCCATTGGTTCTCCAACGAGAGATTATAAGAGAAGGACAATGACAGGAGAAGACACATTGAGTGAGAGGGAGATCAAGGTAGATCGAATTTCCTAGAGAGAAAAGATTCATTGAGGAAAGAATTCGAGCTAGTGATTGAGTGGCAAAAATTGAGGAGCAACGACAGAGAGATTCCATAGGATCTTTCCAATTCTTGAGAGGCAACAACTGAGAGGCTGAGTTATTCCGCTAGAGGCTGCACATAAGTCTCAAGGAGGTAGTTCGATTCAACTGAGAAGCAAGGTGATTAAGGTGCTAGAGGTTGGGAAAATTTCCAGAAGGCCAAGCGAGTCACTTCCAAAGGCAGAGAGATGCTGAGCTACAAGATTCAACGAGTTCCAGAGGCAGAGCAAGTAGACCCTGCACAAACACTGGGTAGAGGCTCATGCAGAGCCAACACAAGTAACCAATTTTGCCAGATTTCAAAGCTGGGATTAGTTGTGGAGTTGAGACATTTGCCTCACAGATATTTTGGCTAGATATTTGTTGTTGTCTTTCCAGTTTGGGCATCCAGATATTGTACTTAGAATTTTTTTTGCTGAATAATAAAACAAACCATGATCTGTTGCACCAGTTTTCCCACATTGGGTTTTTCTAGGGACTTTTGTCCAAAAGTAATGATGTCATTTTTATTTTGTGTGCTCTATTTTCTCAGTTCTAGTTTTATTTCCGTAGTGCATTTTATTTTTGGTGAAAATTGTAGTTGTGATTTTATGTGTTTTTTGCTGTAATAACAAATAAAATACACATAATTATATTCAGTTAGAAGAATAATTTCCATTTGTTGTAATAGTTGAAAATTTCACATGGTATCAGCGCAGTTTGAAGACATATCAGCGACGAGGGCGAAATTTTGCAGCTTCAGAGGGAGTCTTTGGGATTTTTTTGTGGATATGTATAGAGGCCAGCTAAGAGTGCAAATTAGCAGAGGCGAGGGTTTGATTTTTAGTTTGCATGCAATAAAAACAATCGAAGAGCCTCAGTTGCAGTGATTTTCAGGTAGTGGTGTTGACGGGAAGTAGTTCCAATGCGCATATCAATGACTTTGTTGAGTAGATCTGGGCGCAATGATTTTGCAATAGTTTTTGAATTCGCAGATCAGTACTGGGTGGAAGAGAAAACACACACAGAGAAAGGAATTCTTAAAATTTTCCTGATGATTTCGACATCCAGTTTTCTGGAGGAAATCCAATATTTCCATAGAAGAAGGTAGTAACAAGGCAAATATGCGCATTCTAGGAGGGAGTGCGAGTAGAAAAGTAGGCAAATGAGCAGGAAAGGGAGGAGATTCTTATTTATTTTCTCATATTTGATTTTCGCAGAAATTGCCTTAGCAGGGCTTTGAGATTAGGATAGGTTTGATGGAGCCTCTAACTATAGTATCTAGAAATCTAGAATGAGTTTCTTGCTAGATGAGCATCGTCCAAATATGTATGCACAAAGTGTTATAGCCATAAGTACATACCCGCAATATCTAGAGAATTACAATAAGGAGATGGCCAAGGCGAAGAGGATGATCATTGATGGAGTTCGAGATCATATAGTCTTGCATCTAGCTGGAAATAATACTGCGAAAGAAATGTGGAATGTTGTCGTAACACTTTTCTATAATCCTTCTAAGAAACGAAAGATGTTCTTGAAAGAGAAGTTGAGGACCACCAGGATACAAAAGGGTGAGGGAGTCACTCATCTAACCAAAATTCAGAATGTCCGAGATGAGCTTGTAGCAGTTGGAGAGACACCTCACGAGAGTGAGAACTCTCACTGGTTTCACAAAAGAGTAGGAAACATTCATTTAGGGTATCATTGGACAAGATCAATTACCTGGATGGGATCAATTATGGAGCGATTTCACTCAGGAAGAGACGAAGCTTGCTCTTGTCAAGAATAACATCAACAGAAACAGTAGAAAATGTAACATCCCTGGTGAAAATTCTGTGTAATAAAAGTTAATAAATGCAAAATAATAACCACAGTTGTTGGGACACTTATTCCAAACCGAATGTTGGGCAAGACATCCTAGTGTGGGTGTTCAATTGGTTCATTATGGCTAAGGAAATTGGCAAAGGCATTGGCTACGGATTTGGAAAGGAAAAATGCCTTTTTTGGTACATTTATTTATGAAAATAATGGAAATTAGGAGAAAATTAAGGTGAAAGGTTGCATGTGAGGAGGAAATTGAAGGAAAATAATGGAAAATGAAGAAAATAGAGAACTAATTGATAAAAAGGCTTCTGAGGATCAGTTGGTACCTTTTGCCAGTTCAGTTTTGGAGCTCTCTCATTATTTTCTCTCTCTCTCTCACTCTTGGACACTTAGAGTTTTCTTGGAGTACTTTGGCATTGGATCAAGAAGGGAAAAGAAGGAAAGAGGAAGGAAGGAGCAAGCAAGGAAGAGTAGGATCAATCGTCTACAACAATATTCTTTGCAGGCATCTATTTTCATGTGTGTTTTCTTTGCTAGATTTTTCATGCATGGTATTGCGTGTGGTTCTTTTGTCGTTATGACATGGGTTTTGCTAGGTGTCATAGTGTTTTCAGCCTAGCCTTGCCATTTCTGGATACGCATGCTGTGATGGGGTTCTAATATTTTGGTTGAGCTGGATCGTTGGATGGATTCGAAGTTGTGTGAGGTGGATCTCCAAGTGATAGAACACATGGCCTAGTAACCCCTGAACCAGACTGTGGGTTGCGGTAAAGCCAAATTTTGTGTTGCCTCGGTGAGCCTTTGAATCCTCGCTAGTGAATGGCGGGATATACGGTAAAGAAAAGAGGTAGATTGCTCTTCGTTGGGCTAGTAATCCCAGGATGGGATATGCAGTAAATCTTGGAGAGTGGGTCTCGGTTTAGGGCTTAGTGATCTGGTGTGGATTGCGGTAAATCCTGAGAGACTAGGAGACAAGAAAATTCCTCACCGTGTAGGTGGAGAAATGCAGTGGCATCCATGCTTGTTTGACCTAGTGATTTGGTGGAGGTCATGGTAAAGCTTGTTATTAAATGTTTATTGTGTTGGCCTAGTGATCCAGGATGGATTATGGTAAAACCTGGTTTTTATTGATGAGGGTGAGGTAGTTTAGCATTGGGATGCCCTAGTTGGTTCTTTTGGTTTGAGTCCCACATTCATGCTTAGTATATGGCACGGGAGTGAATGGATGAAGAGAGATTTGGCTCAACCATTCTATGGTTTGGTGGAACATGGTAGTCGCATCCCAGGTTTGGATTTTGTATCATCGATATGAGGTTATTTTTCCTTGTATTTATATGAGTATTATATTGGTTTATATGTGGATCATATGGTTGTGATTTCCTTGGTATTTCTTTTTCTATTATGCTATTTATGTATATGTTTTACGACAGTGGATATGTATGGATCTCATCATATTTTTACTTGTAAATGAATGAACAATGTATCTATGACCTAATAGATGATAATGCAACAAATGATATAAGGGAACAATGTTTCTTAGCGATTCTCAGATAAGTATGAGACCCCTATGCTTAGTTCTATTGCTTACACTTGTAGATTACATATTTATGATATGTTTGAAGAAATGACTGTCATGGCTAGTAGGGGTCCAGTTAAGGGCCTTTTCAAGTAATTGCATTTGCATCATCATTTCCTTGTTATACTTTTGTTCTGAAGGTATCATTCAATTCTGGGCAGTGACCTGGGCTCTGGGCTTGAAAAAGTGGCTCAAATCCCAGGGCCGTTGGCACAAAATTGAGAAAAATAGTCCCTCGATGCTAGCATGCCTTGTCATGAGAGCGTCCAAAGCCTCGTGGACACTGTTAGGTCTATATCATGGGAGCGTTCGGGGGTCAAGTGGTCTAAAACCTTACTGGGGCCCAGGGGCTGGTTACCATAAAGGTTGGGATGGTTCTTAGGAGTCATGTTGTTGATGTTGAAGGTTTGTATGACGTGTTTTCATCAATTTCACTTCCTTAAGGTCACCTAGGAGGTTGAATCCAATCATAGTAGCCTCTCGTCACATGTTTACCCCAGTTGGTTGGTTACTTGGGTAGATGTGGGAGGAGGTTGTTATAGAGTGGTACCAGAGTGAGTTAAGCTCTCTTTGGGTCATATCTGATACCACAGAGTGGTATCAGAGCATGGTTCACCCCTTTGACTTGATGGGCAGTGTCTGTTGGTCATGCATTCATGTTAGTTGCACGTGTGTTAACCATTCTTATGGTCTATACGCTTGTTGCATATGCCTGGTGTCAGTCATGGTTGTAGTGATGTCACCATGTGAATGAGGATGTTGTTGTTGTTGTAAAGTGTGTTGTCATGTGCGTATGATTTGCTAAATATTGTTTATGCTTGCGTACTGTTAGTGTACATTGGTATGGTTGTGTTGTCATGCATGAGGTAATGGTATGTGTAGTTGATATGGTCATGCATTGATGCCTAGACTCTAGCTAGACTAATGGTTACATGGTTATGTGGTTGTGTATTATATGTATATATGCTATCATGATTATGTTATACATGTAGTACGCTGATTGGTTGTTCTTGCATATGAGATATCCTCCTCGAATTTTTCTAAGGTACGTTGGTATTTTGTGATTTGGTTTAGATGTCATAGTATGCCTTATAGGAAAGAGATCAAAATGAATAGCAAGATGGTAGACTACAAAGATTCTTCCTATGAATCAGATGAACAATGTGGTGTTGGTCACTCTTCTCACTTAGCAGACACATTGAGAAGCTTGAAGGAAGAGATAAGGAGTTGTAAGGCAGACAATGACAAAATCATGCAGGCATAAGAGAAACAAGCAGAGGTTAATGCGATACTCCTTCAAAGTTTGTCAGAATTGTAGCGACAAGGGCCACTTCGGATCAGCCATGGATAGTAGGACAAAACTAATGGGGCATATGACAGTAGGTCTCATGGTGGTCACAGGTTAGATATAGATGACACGATTATAGATGGAAGATTTTTGGATACTTCGGATAGGAGAGGTGATGGACACAAGTATTATTCTAGTTCTGGGTCTGATAGGCATCACGATTCTCATCGTTATCATCCTTACAGGAGTAGTGAAAGGGGATACTTTCTACATGAGTTTAAGAAAGCAAAGCCACCTACTTTTGATGGAGATGTGAAGAAGACGGAAGATGCAAAGGCTTGGATACTTGGGATGAAGAAGTTCTTTGAGTTGCATGAGTACAAAGATAATATGAAGTCCAGAATAACCATCTTTAGCTTGAGAGGTAAAGACGCCATCTGATGGGAAGATGTGAAGCGGGTTAGAGACATTAGGATGAAGGACTTGAGTTTGCATGAGTTCAGGAGGCATTTCAGGAAGAAGTATTTGTTAGAAAGGTACTAGAGCAGTAAGGCCAAAGAATTCTATGAGCTAAAGATGGGATCAATGACAGATGAAGAGTAGACAACTAAGTTCCTGGAGCTATCAAGGTATGTACCATATCTTAAAGATGAGAAGGCTAAAGTTCAATGATTTATCAGTGGTTTTCCATTAGCATTTAGAGATCGGATTGAGTATGATGAGCCTCAGTCACTTGAGGAAGTTATTGGGAAATTGAAGCATTGCTATGAAGATTCAAAGCTTAAGAATGAATCTCATCAAGGATGGAAAGGGAAAGACAAAGGTAAAGGTAAAGGTAAATGGCAGCCGAAAAGAGAAAGGCCTCAGAATGAAAACAAGAAAGAAAATGTGGCACCACAAAAGAGGTTCAATGTAGCTAGACAAATAATAGAGGTGAGGGTACTGGTTGGTTGGAGTGTTGGACATGTGGTAAGGAGCACTTTAAGAGAGATTTTCCACAAAATCAGGGTGGTAGGCCTCAGATATATAGTGCACATGAGGCACAAACTGTTGGAGATGTTGGTCAGAGCGTTCCTCGTATCTATGCAACATTGGATAACAAACATGAAAACCATAAGGCATTTATCATTGAGATGGATGGTAAGCTTTGTGGTCAAGTTATTTCTATTTTGATTGATCCTGGATCTAATTATAGTTATGTTAGTCCTGAATTAGTGGATAAGTGTGGATTGAATAAAGAAGTGCATCCAGAGTCTTGGTTAATGCAGTTGGCTACAGGTACGAAGAAGCAAGTTCATCATTGGATAAGACCTTGTGCATTTGATTTGAATGGTATGCCAACTGCAACACATTTGAATGTATTACCATTGGAATCATACAATATGTTGTTGGGCATGGATTGGTTGTACCTTCATAGGACCAAGGTGGATCGTTATGACAAAGCCATTGAGCGTGTGGATGGCAATGTGGAACCAAGAGTCTTACAGGGAAAGAAGAAAACCACATCAGTTAGGATGGTGACAGTTATGTAGAAAAAACATAGTCATAGAAAAGGGTGTGCATTATTTGCAATGCACATTTCTAGTGAAAAAGGTAAGGAAGTTGAGGATGCAGATGTTTTGAGCAGGTACCCAGTTCTACAACAGTTCCAGGATGTATTTCTTGAGGAGATTTCAGAGTTTCCACTTCACAAGGAAGTAAAACTTTCTATTGAGTTACTGCCAGGGTTAGCTTCAACATCAAAAGCACCTTACAAGATGAGCACACCTGAGTTGGTAGAGTTGAAGTTGCAGTTAAAGGAAATGTTGGACAAGGGATACATTAGGCCAAGTGTATCACCTTGGGGTGCACCGATATTCTTTTTGAAGAAGAAGGATGGCACTCTTAGACTATGCATTGACTACAGGCAGTTGAACAAAGTGACCATCAAGATCAGGTATCCACTGCTGAGGATTGATGACTTATTCGATTAGTTGAAGGGAGCAACAATGTTCTCAAAGATCGAATTGAGATCATGATACCACTAGGTATGCATCAAAGATGAGGACATTTACAAGACAACTTTTCAGACCAGGTATGGGCATTATGAGTTTGTTGTAGTTCCATTCGGTTTGAAAAATGCTCCAGCTACATGTATGTGCTTGATGAATAGTGTGTTCTGTCCATATTTGGATAAGTTTGTTATTGTGTTCATTGATGACATAATGGTATATTCTAAAAATGAGGAAGAGCATGCCGAGCATTTAGCAACAATGTTGAGGTTGTTGAGATAGCATCAGTTGTATGCTAAGCTCAACAAGTGCAGTTTATTTCAGATTGAGGTACACTACTTGGGACATGTTGTTTCCAAGGAGGGCATAACAGGGGATCCAGAAAATATAAGGGCCATCATGGAGTGGGTAACTCCTAGGAATGTGGATGAGGTGAGATCTTTCATGGGATTGGCAGGTTATTATAGGAGGTTCATCAGGAACTTCTCGCAAATTTCATATCCTATTACATCATTGCAGAGGAAAGGTAAAAAGTTTGAATGGACAAAGGAGTGTGAGACAAATTTTGAGAAGCTTAAGCAGTTGTTTACACATGCACCAGTATTACAGATTGCAGATCCAGGCAAAGAGTTTGTAGTATGAAAAAATGCTTGCAAAAGAAGAATTGGTGGAGTCCTTATGCAAGAAGGATAGGTGGTATGCTATGAGTTATGAAGACTAAACGAGCACGAGTAGAACTACCTGACACATGATCTTGAGTTAGTAATGATCATACATGAATTGAAGATGTCGAGGCACTATCTTCTTGGCAGGAGGTTTGTGCTGATGAGTGATCACATTGGGTTGAGGTATTTGTTTGACCAACCAAATCTAAATGCCAGACATGCTAGATGGTTGGCCACGATCAGTGAGTTCGATTTTGAGATTAGATACATTAAAGGAAAGGAGAGTAGGGCCGCAAATGCACTTAGCAGGTGGACACAGGTAAATCATATAGCATCTATGAGTTCATATGGGTTAGATTTACAAGATAGGATCTTGTAGGTGGGTTGAGAATATGTCAGGTATATGGAGATTGTGCACAGGTTGCAACAAAGTACATTTACATGTAGTGGTACAGGTTCAGGCGCATGAGATGTGGGCTATTGTCTCGTGGTAGATGGATTGGTTAGATTTAGGGATAAAATTATGTACCAGATAGCAGTGAGCTCATGAAGGCGATCTTGAGGGAGTTTCATGTGAAACCATATTCAGGTCACCTAGGCTACCAGAAGACATTGACTGCAGTGAATTTTTTTTATTATTGGCTGAATATGAAGAAGGATGTAGTCGAGTTTGTGCCTAGGTGTTTCGATTTCCAGTGTGTGAAGGCAGAGTATAAGCATCTGAGTGGACTACTACATTTGATTGTGATTCAATAATGGAAATGGGAGGTCATTTCCATGTACTTTATCACAAGTTTGTCGAGGACAGTGAGACAACATGATTCCATCATGGTTGTTGTGGACATGTTGAAAAAGGTTGCACACTTCATTTCAGTGAAATCTACATTCTCAGCTAGCAATGTAACACATGTATTCATTCGAGATGTGGTCAGATTGCATGGTGTTCCACATAAGATTGTGTCAGGCAAGAATGCAAAGTTCACTTCCAAGTTTTGGAAGGAGTTGTTTGCAAGTTTGGGCACAAAGTCGGACTTCAGTGCAAATTATCATCCGTAGACAGATGGCCAAACAGAGAGGGTCAATAGGATATTGGAGGACATGTTGAGGATGTATGTGATGCATCAACAATGAAAGTGGGAAGAGTATCTTCCAGTAGTAGAGTTCGCTTACAACAATGGGTAGCAAGAATCTTTGAAGATGAGTCTATTTGAGGCATTGTATGGATGGAGTTGCAATACTTCCCTTAGTTGGAGCGATCCAATTAATAGAGTGCATTAGGGGAATTTTGAGGTCTAAAATGGGCCTCCTAAGAAAAATGTAGAACCAAAATAAACTTTATAAGAACCAATAGGATTCAAGATGATGATGTCAACCATGGAGGATGATTAACCATTTTTGGAGTAAGGAAGTACAAATATTAAAAAATAATAAAATAATAAAACTACTTTTTCAACTCGTATTTTCAACTTATCTCTGTAAGTTTTTGCTCAAATTTCAAGCGGGAGTACTTGTTGGATGCAAAATTTAATTCCTTATCCAAAGAGTACGCATGTTGCATACTTTCAATGCACCCTACTACATGAAAAATGAGAAATATATGAAAAAACGTCATTGCAATCACATTTTTCATGTATTTCTCATTTTTCATGTAGCAGGGTCCATCGAAAGTATGCAACATGGGTACTCCTTGGATGAGGAATCAAATTCTGCGTCCAATGAGTGTTTCCACTCGAAATTTGAATAAACCCATAGGGAGATAAGTTGAAAATACGAGTTGAAAAAATAGTTTTGTCTTTTTTCCCTCTAAAATTTGATGATGTAATCTAATCTTATGTTATTATTTCCACTATTATTTTATAATTTCCTTAGGAGGCCCATTTTAGACCTCAAAAGTCCCCTAATTTGATTGGACCAGACATGTTGGCAGACATGGAACAAGAAATGTAGGTTATAAAGAAAAATCTAAAGGAAGCACATGATAGGCAGAAGCGCTATGCAGAACAAAACAGATTGTTCAAGGAGTTCTAGGGTGGGGAATAGGTGTACTTGCACATCAAACCAAATAAGAGCTCCTTACGGATTGGATCATGTGCCAAGCTGGCACCACGGTTTTATGGAGCCTTCAATATTATTGAGAGGATTGGGCCAGTAGCCTATCAACTTGCACTACCTCCAATAGTAAAATTTCATGATGTTTTCCATGCGTCATTGCTCAAGAAGTATGTTAAATACACTGATCATGTGATTAACTGGTCTATATTATAGGTGGAACCAGATGGATAATTCCAACCGGAGCCTTAGTGTATATTGCAGAGAAAGGTGCTCATGCTCCGAAACTGAGCAATTGAGCAAGTTAAAGTGCAGTGGAATTGCTTTGAGCCCGATGAAGCTACCTGGGAGATGACATATTAGATGCGGGCTATATATCCTTCATTGTTTTCCAGTTGAGGCAAAACATTTTTGGTATGGTGTTTTGGTATATGTATTTGGTACATGTTTGGTGATGTTTGATATATGTACATATGTATATGGATGTAAATGCCGCCATGAGCTATGTTATAAAGTTCCAATAAGTGGTATGGGTGTCATGTCATTATGATGTTATACTTGTTATGTTGTTATGTTGGTTTTCTTCTCAGCAGGATGATTATTGTAAATAATGCAACGAGCTAAGTTATAAAGCTCCACGGGCAGTATGTTTTTCTTAGAATAACCTTGTTGGTTGTAGGTGTTGTTGAACACCGAGGACGATGTTCCTCCAAGGGGGAGTGTTCTGTAACAACCCTCGTGAAAATTCCATGTAATAAAAGTTAATAAAAGAAAAACAATAACCACAGTTGATGGGACACTTATTCCTAGCTGAATGTTGGGCAAGCCATCTTAGTTGGGGTGTTCATTTGGTTTATTATGGTTAAGGGAATTGGCAATGGCTAAGGATTTGGAAAGGAAAAATGGCATTTTTGGCACATTTATTTATGAAAATAATGGAAATTAGGAGAAAAGTAAGGTGAAAGGTCACATGTTGCATGTGAGGAGGAAATTGAAGGAAAATAATGGAAAATGAAGAAAATAGAGGCCTAATTGATAAAAAGGCTTCTGAGGATTAGTTGGTACCTTTTGAATGTTTAGTTTTGGAACTCTCTCATTATTCTCTCTCTCTCTCCCACTCTTGGACACTTAGAGTTTTTTTGGAGCACTTTGGCATTGCATCAAGAAAGGAAAAGAAGGCAAGAGGAAGGAAGGAGCAAGCAAGGAAGGGAAAGATCAAGCAACTACAACAATATTATTTGCAGGTATCGATTTGCATGTGTGTTTTCCTTAATACATTTGGCATGCATGGTATTGCATGTGGTTCTTTTATTGTTATGGCATGGGTTTTGCCAAGTGTGACAATGTTTTCAGCCTAGCCTTGCCATTTTCAGATAGCCATGGTGTGACGAGGTTCTCATGTTTTGGTTGAGATGGGTTGCCGGATGGATTCGAAGCTGAGTGAGGTGGATCTCTGAATGATAGAACACATGGCTTAATAACCCCTGAACCAGACTGTGGGTTGCGGTAAAGCCATATTTTGTGTTGCCTCGGTGGGCCTAGGAATCCTTGCTAATGAATGGAGGGATATACAGTAAAGCCAAGACATGGATTGCTCTCTGTTGGGCCTAGTAATCCTCGATGGGATATGTGGTAAATCTTGGAGAGTGGGTCTCGGTTTAGGGCCCAGTGATCTGGTGTGGATTGTGGTAAAGCCTAAGAGACTATGAGACAGGAAAATTCCTCACGGTGTAGGTGGAGAAATCTGGTGGCATCCATGCTTGTTTGGCCTAGTGATCCGATGGAGGTCATGGTAAAGGCTGCTATTACATTTTTATTGCGTTGGCTTGGTGATCCATGATAGGTTATAGTAAAGCCTGGTTTCTATTGATGAGGGTGAGGTGGTTTAGCCTCAGGATGCACTCATTGGTTCTTTTGGTTTGAGTCCCACATTCATGCTTGGAATATGGCACAGGAGTGAATGGATGAAGAGAGATTTGGCTTAGCCATTCTATGGTAGGCTGGAATGTGGTAGTCCCATCCCGGGTTTGGATTTTGTATCATCGGTATGAGGTTATTTCTCCTTGTATTTCTATAAGTATTATACTGGTTTATATGTGGATCATATGGATACGATTTCCTTGGTATTTTTGTTGCTATTATGCTGGTTATGTATATGCTTTATGCGAGTGGATATGCATAGCTCTCATCATGTTTTACTTGTAAATGAATGAACAATGTATCTCTGACCTAATAGGTGATAATGCAACAAAATATATAAGGGAATAATGCTTCTTAGTGATTCTTAGAAAAGTATGAGACCCCTATGCTTAGATCTGTTGCTTACACCTATAGATTACATATTTGTGATATGTTCGACGAAATGCCTGTCATGGCTAGTAGGGGTCCAATTAAGGGATTGTTCAAGTAATTGCATTTGCATCATCATTTCCTTGTTATCTTTATGTTCTTAAGGTGTCATTCAATTCTGAGTAGTGATCTGGGCCTGAAAAAGTGGCTCAAATCTCGGGGATGCTGGCATAATATTGAGCAAAATAGTCCCTGGACGCTGGTATGCCTTGTCATGAGAGCATCCAAAGCCTCCTGGCGCTGTTAGGCCCATATCATGGGAGCATCCGGGGGTCAAGTGGTCTAAAACCTCAGTGGGAGCCAGGGGTTGGTTACCAGAAAGGTTGGGATGGTTCTCAGGAGTCTTGTTGCTAATGTGGAAGGTTTGTATGATGTGTTTCCTTCGATTCCACTTCCTAAAGGTCACCTAGGAGGTTGAATCTAATCATAGTAGTCTCTCGTCACATGTTTACCTTGTTGGTTAGTTACTTGGGTAGATGTGGGAGGTGGGTGTTACAACAAAGTGAAAGACGAGAAGAATTTAGCCCTTGCATCTAAAGTGAAGGCGAATAAAATCCCTAGTCAAGGACAAATCTCAAAGTGAGAAGAAAGAAGAAGAAAGTTCCGTCGAAGATAAAGTGCTTTATATTTGGTGAGTTTGGTCACTATAGTACCTAGTGTCCCAAGAAGAAGAAGGACAAGAAGGAGAAGTAAGATCAAGCATAAGTTTCAATGGGGATCGATAATTTTTCCAACAGGTTGGAGAAAAAATTCACTTTGTACGCAGCTATACCTCCAGGAGAGAAGTGGGGAGATCTTGAGCTCTAACTCCCAGAGTTGCAAAGACTAGGGAAGGATTCATGGAGGAAACCATTAGACAAATGTTTCCTCATGGATCATTACCTTAGTTACATGGGCCCATATCATTTTAGTAGCAGATGGATCAATCTTCAACATGGTGCAGTCAGATGTTGAGGGACATTTGTAGAGACTAGTTGTAGTAAGTTATTGAGGGGACAGAACCAGTCAGGGCATAAAAAGTTACTTAGTATATAGTGCAAGGGATATTTGCAGCGAGAGACTCAAGAGATAGATGCAAAGCTAGGGACACAGTTGATTATAAGATTTTTCTCAGTTGCAGTAGCTGCAACAACCACAATAGCATGAGATCAGTAGCAGTGCAGAGCAGTGTTGGGAACAGTGCAAGATGGCACAATGAAATGTCAGCAATAGAGCAGATGCAGGCTGGTTCAACTACAGAGTTGATAGATGAATCAAAGTATGCGCAGTGGCTTAGTGGACAGTGGAAGGATCTCACAAATGTAAGACATCAACAATGTGAGGGAAATGTTATGGGAGATAACACCTTCCTCACTAAGAGAGAGTTTTAGTTTTTGCAGCATTAGACAAGTGTTATAGTCTCGACTTGTGTAAGAAAGGATAAGAACACAAGATATTCAAAACCCAAAAAATGTTTCATGAGATAATCTTGCGAAACACCTTAATTAAATTAATTAGCCATCATTTAATTTTTTCTTAAGTCTAACTTAGGAAAACTAGTTAATTAATACAAAAATAATTAAGGAAATGTGAGAATGCTCTAGAAACTCACATGGATTGAATTTGAGATGATTTTAGCCATTAATGGGAATTTAATCATAGTTGTTGGTTCTCCAATGAGAGATTATAAGAGCAAGACAATGGGGATGGAGAAGACACATCGAGTGAGAGGGAAATCAAGGTAGATTGAATTTCCTAGAGAGAAGAGATTTAGGTAGGGAAGAATTCGAGCGAGTGATCGAGTGGCAAAAATTGAGGAGCAATAGCAAAGAGATTCTTAAGGATCTTTCTGGTTTCGGAGAGGAAACAATAGAGACGCCGAGTTATTCCACTGTAGGTTGTGTAGGGGCTGCACAAAAGCCTCAAGGAGGTAGTTCAATTCAACTAAGGAGCAAGGTGATTTAGGTGCTAGAGGCCGAGAAAATTTCCAGGAGGCCAAGTGAGTCACTTCTAGAGGTAGAGAGAAGTTGAGCTGCAAGATTCAACGAGTCTTGGAGGCAGAGCGAGTAGAGCTCACACAAACACTGCGCAGAGGCTCACGCAAAAGAAATACGAGTAGCCAGTTTTTCCAGATTTTAGAGTTGGGATCAGTTGTGGAGGTGAGGCATTTTCCTCATGGATATTTTGGCTAAATATTTGCTGTTGGATTGCCAATTTGGGCATCCATATATTGTGCTCAAATTTTTTTCCACTGAATAATAAAACAAACCCTCATCTGTTGCACTGATTTTTCCACATTGGGTTTTTCCGGGGACTTGTGTGTGTGCTCTATCTTCTGAGTTCTAGTTTTATTTCCACAATGCATTTTAATTTTGGTGAAAATTGTAGTTGTGATTTTATTTGTTGTTTGCCGTAATAAAAAATAAACTGCAAATAATCATATTTAGTTAGAAGAATAATTTCCAGTTGCTGCAATAGTTGAAAATTTCACACATAGTCCTCAATTATTATCAATTTATTAATTAGTATTATGTAAACGTATTAATATTTCTTTCTAGCCTTCTTTTCTTTCTATACATACATCAAGAAGACTCATTTGAACTATCATTTTATCTTATGCATTTGATATATTGTAATAGAAGGTTTCCCCCCCGAAGAACCTTTTTTTCATTCATCCTTCACTTAAGTAGACATATTAGAATACATCTTATAACAATTTCATCAATGGGAGATTAGAATTGGCAAAGTTGTAACAATTCAAAAGCTACATGGAAACCCCAAAGACTATTGTAAATGATGGATATTCATTTTTCACTAGTAATTTTTTAATGGACTTGTTTTCTTGTTTAGGTACTCAATTGGTTCTTGGCTCCTCTTACCACCACCAATCTCATGGGAAAATGGAGATTGCAAATAAATGTCTAGAAGCCTATTTCCATCACTTTACATCTAATAAATACTCACAATGAATCAAATGGTTGGTTACCTTTCACAATATGGTGGTATAGCACATCCTTTACATATTTTATCCAAATAACCCCATTTAGGACAATCTATAGGTGTCATCCTCCATTCATCACATCACCCTTGATAGTGAAACCTAGGGTTCAAGCAATGAAGGATCACATCCAACACCAACAATTGAAGGTCAATTTGACTATATCACAAAACATTACTAAACAAGTGACTAATCAACATCACAACGAAAAATACTTTGAAGTGGGGGATGGGGTATTTTTTAGGATGCAACCATATGAATAGTGTCCTTCAAGCAATGAAAGTAGGAGAATACATTAGCACTCAATTACAATAATCTCTATAGAATGTCACAGAGCATGGCAATATGGATTACAAATTGGGTTTTCCTCCTTCATGTATTCATCTGGTATTCCATGTTCTTGTTTAAAGAAAAAATTGGTACAAGTTCCAAGTGAAAACTATTTTTACAAAGTTTGATGAAGATGGAAAAATCATAATAAAACTTGAAATAGTCATTGAAATGCTTATCAAACAACCATGGACCTGAGATATTATAGAGTACTTCATCAAGTGGAAAAATCTACTAATAGAAGATATAACTTGGAAATATAAGTTCATACAAAAACATCCACAGGAATGTAGTTGATCAATGTTGATGATGATGCTAGTTTGAAAGGGAGGGGGTGTTAAGCCCCTAACCATAACCGTCATTCATTATCATTACATTAACTATTGTTCTGTAAGAGTATTATTATTCCTTTCTAGCCATATGTATCCTATATATATATGTTGTGTTGTGTGTGTGTGTGTGTGTGTGTGTGTGTGATATATATATATAGGAGACTCATTTGAATTGTCATTTTAACTTATGCATTTGAAATATTGTTATTAGTGTTATTAGAACTAGAACGAACTAGTTTGAAATGCCCATTTCGACTGATTAGAGAGAAAAATGATTCGGACCAGCCTTTTGAACTGTTTTCAGGATCGGCTACCAACCATTTTCATCGAATTGGCTAGTTCAATAAATCCATGCATAATGTAGCGTGGGCCATTTTTTTTTTTTTAGCTATTGACCCACAAAAGGTGCCTTATATTCAAGCCTATGGGTCTACTATTGCTATGTAGTTCATGGTAATGTTAAAGTGACATTCTCCTTTGTCTTTCATCTCCATCCTTCCTTTTACATTAATTTTTTAACATTACCATGAATTGACTCAAGATGTTTGAGATTGGTTCCAAACTCATTGAATTTCATATGGAGAAAGTAGAATTTTAGATTCCCACTCCAAATCCAGTAGATTTAACAATTTTTTAGGATTTCAAGATTGAGGGGATTGCAATGTTTGCATTGAATTTTGTCGTGTATGAGGGTATGAAACTAGCATTTAATCAAAAGCACCAATCCCTCTATGTACCTTGATGTTAGTGGCATTGATTGTTGAACTCCTCTATCATGATCCTACTAAAAATGCTCCCATCACTCAAATAAAATCTTGAGTTGACATGCTAAACATTTTCTATCTTATTTTAATGCTTAGAGAGTGATATTGACGACGAAGATCCTAATATATGAAAATGTTTTGAATCTTGATGATATGTAGGTATTTGTTGTAGCATGTTTTTTTTAGATGCTAGAGGCCATCTAAGGCCTATTTTTTGATCTATTTTTGGTTCAAAGATAGATTGCACTCAGTGTTATTTTGGTTATGTGCACCCTTACATGCTATATAAATGGAACTTCTGTTTATTTGTATTTAAATTGTTTGGATTCATATAGATGCACATGAATATATATGTTTTTTTACTTTATTTTAAATTTAAATATTTTATGTATTTTTGGTTGACAAAATTTGTTTACTAGTTGGATTTTGGCTGGATCCAAAGGGGTCGAACGGGGAAATCGATCCAATTATCCGGTTGTGATAACATTGATTATAATAAGAGATTACCCCTCAAAGAGGCTTCTTATTCATTCACTCACTTGATTTAGACATGGTACTACTGAATTGGATTCTTTTTATGATTATTCCGTAAGAGGACATAACAATGCACAGGTACTGCAATTTGTTCTTATTAATCCCTGCCTACGACAACGCAGGGACTATTAGCATTCGATCGGTGGTTGACTCGCTATTAATTCACGCATTGACTGTTAATATGTACCGGTTATTTACTCTTTAACCAAAGTTTATGTTGGGTACTTTCCCTGCAAAATTTTTTTAACCAAAGTTTTCTATTTACCCTCTTATTGCCCGCATCACTTGCCCCAATGTTATTTTAGTGTGGGCAACTTAATTTATCCTAAGTTTCAAAATTGGCATGTGGATATTGCATAAACCCAACACCCTTACACTAGTCATCGTTCGCTGACACGATTGTTTACAATTGTCGACATCTCTTCATTCCACAGCCCTCTATCTTCATTCAGGTTAGCAAACACATTGTTCATCCACTCGCGCATGTTAGCAAATGTTTCAGGAAGTTAAGTTTAAGGTGTTTCAGGAAAGACCATAGTTATTGCAGAAGCTCTAATAGAAAGAAAATCGTGCAGCACAAGCAGTGGCAACAGGAGTTCCAGCGCTTGGGAGGGCGTGAGTAGTATCTGGTAACTTGGCATGTTGGTATAACTTGGGCTTTTGGAAACTAAACTCTCATCTGCTCTTGGGAAGGAGGATATACCCCATATTTCTCAAAGGTAATACTGAACCTGGGCACCAACAGAGAGCTCGACTTCTCGTTTTCATATTTGCCTACGTTTTTCTCTACGTTTTCAGTAGTTGGGTACACTCACGGGTTCCTGGATCTACCCACCTTCATTTCTTCGCGTCCCCACAGAGGCCGCATAACCCTCATCGATTCCACCACAAGAGAAACTATCACCTTCTCGCCAAATTCAATTCATTTCCCCATAATTTGCATGGCAATTTTGTCCATCAGAGCCGTTGTCACGACTACAAATCTGCTAAATACGGCATCGCAGATAGCGAAGCAGGCCAGAGACTCTGCCACTGTGTTGGCCTTCACCACACCATCTTTGGTTGCCAAATTGGAATCCACCCAGTTGTGAATTCTGCTAATTTCTTCTTCTTCTTCTAACTTAGGGTCGCAAAACAGCCAAAATTGCGTTTCTGCTAATGGAGAGATGGAATTGCAGGCAAGCCGTGGTTAAAGCCTGATAGGTATTCTAAACTAGACTGCTCTATCATCCCAATGGAGAGAGGCCATGATGATTCTATTATGATCTTGAAATACTTGCAGAAGACTTACAAGCCAATCAAAATAAAAAAATGAGGTGATTTAATCCGTTATGCCCTGTACGAAATTCTGCTTCTACCTGTATTTTTTGTTTGCTCACAGGATTGAGCTTTTGCTCTCGATTAGATGATGAGTCTGTAGATTAAATTTGCTTGCACAACCTTTTCACGTTAATGTGCATAATATCTATGCTCTTCAAGGTTCCGGACCTACCTACAAGGAAGTTGCGAAGTTGCCCAACAAGGCCCTGTTGTGGTGTGGTACGCTCTTTCTTTCCTCTTAATTTTATATACATTGAATATGCAGTGTCACAGTTCCAGGTTTATAAAGGATCTCATCAGATCTCATCCCACCAAGGTAAGGAACCATCTCTGGATTTCCTTGTGAGTGAAAATATGATAACACTAGACTATGATCATAATATTAGCATGATATTTTGCAGGAACTAGGACATGCAACCTTGTAAAACATTTGAAGAACAACTTGCTCCGTGAAATAGTTTCTACCCTGCACCTGGATACATGGTTTGTAATTTTCTTATTAATTATGCATGACAAAGCATTTTAAGTAACATATATATGGAGGAGCTTCTACATGTTTATTTGGGGTGCAATAGTTTCTGCCCCTGCACCTAGATACATGGTTTGTAATTTTCTTATTAATTATGCATGACAAAGCATTTTGAGTAACATATACATGGAGGAGCTTCTACATATTTATTTGGGGTGCAGTTTGGTAGAGGCATATACTTCTCAGATGCTGCTACAAAAACAACACAATATGGATTCCATGGCTTGGACAAACCACAAGGGTTTCTTATACTTGCAGTGGCATCACTTGGAGAGAAAGTTATTGAGATGTCCAAGTGCCCAGAGGTACTAAAATTATGGCAACTCCCCATAAATTGATTTAGATGATGAAGGATTTCTATTACTATCTTTTCTAGTTAATCTGATCTGCAAATGATGCAGGATACAAAGGAATTAGAGGAGAAGGGTATGGGTGTCAAAGCATTAGGTAGAAAGACAACAAATGAGAATGAACATTTCACTTGGAAAGATGAAATTAGGGTGCCTTGTGGATCTTTGATTCCTTCTGGACACAAAGACAACCCTCTGACTTACAATGAATATGTTGTTTACAATCCAAAATAGGTGCCCCTTAGTCATACTCGTTGAATTCTCTTTACAGAAAAAAAGATGGATTAGAACAAACAAGTGCATGAAGACGCTAAACCTATCTTGCTTTTACTTTATTTGCAAGTGAAGATGATGTTTTTACACTGTGTTCAACTTAGTGCCATGTAATATTATGTTTGCTTGAATATTATACATATATTTTTTACCTTCTCATTGGAGTTTTTTTTTTTATTATTATCAATTTTCTCTTTCAAATTGGTTGTGATTCAGCGTTTATGTTCACTAAATGCTCTTCCTCAAGATGCCCAAGATTCATCAGTTAGGAACATGTTAAAATCACTGCCAAAATCATTGTGGCAACTCAAAAAACTGCAGTTTCTCAACCCCGACGAGAGTGGCTCTCTTGTTTCTTCTACCACTTCCTTTCTTGCACAGAAGGGGTAATTTTATTTCCGGAATACGCAATAGTACAAGAAACCCACTTTGCTATTGCCCTGCAGTACCTTCACCAATAGTTAAATGAAATTTGATAAAGCAGAATTTCTTGAGTTAATGGTCATTAGACCTGAAAATTTTGATGCAGTAGTATAAGAAACCCACTTTACCGTTGCCTTGCAGTACTTTCACCAACAGGTAAACGAAATTTGATAATGCAGAGTTTCGTGGGTTAATTGTCATTAAACCTGAAAATTTGATGGACTGGATCCAATAGAGAGAGCAGTCCTTTGAAAATCAAGAAATTGTTGAAGAGAATCCAAGGAGATTAAAAAGGGGAAAGCCGAAATTGAAGCAAGAAGCAGCTTATTGTGAGATCTCCTGTAGAAGGGCAAGAAAATGATGAACTTGTGCCAAGCTGGTGAAGCAATCAGGGAGAAAATGCTTTCCTACAAACTGACAAGCATTCTCTAATTTTGAGAGAGTCACATGGCAGTCTAAACAATATCAAATGAAGATGCATTTTGTAAGAGGAAGAAGAGCATGTTATAACTGTATATCTTAATGGTTTAAGGTACCAGATTCAAGATGAGATTGCCGTTGTGAAGTTCATTTCATGTACAAAATTTAATGTGAAAGCAACCCGTTCCAGACACAAGGAACTCTGGCAGAAGAAGTTGTGGCAACATATATAAAGGATAAGGAAGAAGATTAAGGATTCAGAGGTCGGAAAGACCTTCAATATGTTCCATTTGAAAGGAGAGCCCGTCGGGAAACTCGCTCTATTTGAAATCATAGATGACAAAAAGATTTTGGTGGTTCAACATGAAGAAGATGTGGCAAAGGAGGTGCTTGAGCCTGGAGAAAACCTAATTCCGCAAAGGGATTTCATAGCTCAAAGCAAGAAGAGAATGAGGTGGAACAAAGAAAGAGAAAGGTGTATGTGAAAGGAAAAGGTATCCAAAAGGTCATTATAGATCCATCTTCTATATACTAAAATCAAATTAACCTGCAAATACCACCCTCCCTCTCCATTTGCAATACTGCTCAAAATCTAACATTTTCCTATCACTGTGACGATGATTAAAGTGTTCATTCAAAATCCATCGACAAATTTTTTCACGCAGTTGTAAACCAGAAAAACATTGACGATATGCTTGTGATTATTTTATTACCAGGCTTTTTCAATTTGACAAAAAGCTATAACTATGGAGAGGCCAGTACTCAATGTTGTGGGTATGAAAGGATTTCGACACCATGTTAAGACTTGATGAAATTAATAAATATGCATCCACTATTGTCGTGTGCTTCAGTCGAAAATGGGGTAAGTGGGTAGTACAGAATGAGTCGTAGCACAACAATTCCAGGAGAAGTCTAAATTGATACATTTGCATGCATTACGGGCCACACGGTAGGCCCACAAACTGAACCAATCCCTTATTTTCATAGTTAATTTCAGAAGTAATGGGTTGTTTCTGATTGAGAAATTTGGGGAAAAGTTCTGGTTAAAATTAGAATCAGTTTTCTGTAGTAGGAATAATTTAGAAACGATATAATAGAGTTTTTGAGGATATAATGGAACATGAAACTTTGGAGTTTTCCCTCTTCATTAGGTTCTGCTCCGATTCCTTTTTCAGACTTCGCCTGCCTGTAGATGTTAAGCTTTATGTGTTGGGGTTCCTATTTGGACAACTTGATTGTATGGAGTTGAATGAAACGGTTGGATGAGAATTTTTGAACATATAATGGAACGTCGACCTTTGAAGTTTTGTCCGTCTTCATAGGATTTCTGCTTTGATTCTTTTTCAGATTTTGCCTGCCTGTTCATAAGCTTTATGTGTTGGTGATTCCTAGTTGGAAAGCTGGGTTCTGTTATTGACTGTGTTAATTCGTGTGTATTATTGATCATTTTTCTGGCAGATTTGCAGAGCAGATTCTATAATATAAACTTGCCAAACAGAGGGCAGAGCAAAGCAGTCCTGTAATTGATCTATTTTGCAGACATATGGAGCTGATTAAGGGGGCAAACTGCCTAATCAAAAGTAAAGGCAGAGTAGATCTGCATCTGACATGTATTATAGCCACAAAGATGTCCCAGAAGGGATTCCAAACGAAATGAGGAAGAAGAGGTAGAAGAAATGCACCAAATAGAAGACTTCCTTGAGAGGAATAGCTGAAGAGGTTAGAAGCAATAGAGGCCAGATTATCAGCAGGATGAATCTGAGGACAAATCAAAGCACTCAGGAATTGAAGTTGGTATAATTGACCCTACGCGGCGACCAATTGAAGTTCTGTCCAAGCAAAGGACTAAAGTTACCGTAAAAGTTTCACAATTTAAAGGAGTTTTGAACCGGAGAGATGGTTTGGCATGGAAAACATTGAAGAAGATGACCACAGGAAAGTGAAATTGCAGTGGAAAAAACTGAAAATTCGTGGTACTTTAAGGTGTGATAATCTTCAAAAGGTACGAAGAAGAGAAGGAATGGAAAAAAAGAGGTTGTGGCCTAAGATACTGAAGCATCTGAGAGCCAAGTTTTGCCCACTTACCACCAACAATTGTTTAAACAATTTCAGAATTTGAGACAAAGGGACTTGTCTGTGCATGAATAAACCAAACGATTTGTGAAGTTGCAGATAAGTACTGATAGGGAAGAAAATAGCCATCAGGCAGTAGTGCGATACATTAGGATGGGTTCTCAACTTTAGAATAAGATAACCTTAGTAAAAGTGTACTCCGTGGATGATTCTTGTCAATAAGCTTTGAAGGTTGAGGAAACATTAAACAAAGGTAAGGGTGACCTGAAATGGGGACTTAAAGGCTTCTTCTCAGCTTACAAGAACCTCTTCCACTCCAAAGCTTAAACAATTTTCAAGATCTAGGTTTATATTGACAATTTGCGGAATAAATAACTTGAAATATGTGTATGCTTTTAGTTTGCCTTTGATTGCTTAATTGCCTTAAATTTATTTGCTTAAACTGATATATAAACAGACATAACAGTAAATGCAGCAAATAAACAAACACATAAAGGCAACAAGTTTGATTAGGAGTTCACCCTGATATCTTGGGCTACGTCTCCATGAGCTCTAGTCAACTCAACTAGGCTCTTTGGCATCATGGTAAACTTCTTTTACAAGTTTCACACTCAATTCCATTGGTTTACAACTGAACCTATGGATTTAGAAGACCATCTTATCCCGCTAGCTGTCCATATTCTGCAGATAAATTTAGGCTTCTCTGGACTAGATTTCTTCAATCAGCACTCCGAGCTATCTTGAGCTCCTGGCTTGCACCATCTCGCTCAGAATTCTTTTACTGTCTCTGGAATTCCTTCTTCTGTCTTCAACGCACTTCGGACATTAGCAATAACTTGATCATTTGATCTCTTTGCTGTTCTGCAACTTCATTACAGCCCATGGCTCTTAGAAGTTTGTTTTGAGCTCTCTGGCTCTGCATCTCTACCTCCAACCTTTGGTGACTCTGCTTCCGTCAAGCCTCCAACCTCTGGTGGTTCTTTCGCTGTCCTCCCAACCTCTGGTGGCGCTCTGTGAAATCCTCAGCGCTACGACTCTTTAGCCTTCTGCGCTCTGCAACTTTGTTGCGCTCAAGCTCTCTGGCTCTGCAACTTTGCTGCGCCCAGCTCTCTGAGGAATCACCCCTTTGCCATCACCCCAACCTCTAGTGGCTTCTCTGGCTTTCTCGAGTTCTCTGGCTCTACGGCCTTGTGGCTCTCGGCTCTGTTAGCTCTGCGAAGGGGGAGAGAGTACTATGCGATTCTGTCTCTACCCCCAGCTGTGAGCTCCCTCGAGAGAGAACTAACTTCTCTGTTGCTACATTTTTGTGAGTCCCTTGTGAGAGTCATATTCTCTAGCTTTTGAGGAATCCTCCGACTCTGCGGTTCCCCCAGCCGTTCCTCTGTCTCTCATCATGAGGAATCATTCTTTTGTGGCTCTGCGTCTCTTTGACTAGCCCTTTGGCTCACTGGCTCTGTGGCTCTGCGTCTGACCCTCTGACTCTCTAGTGCTACGGCTCTGCGTCTGGCCCTCTGGCCCACTGGCTCTGTGGCTCTGTGTCTTCTATAATGCATTGCTGTTACAAAACGCCCGCTTACAGCGTGGCATAGATGAATAGGAGCCGTTTTAAAATGGAAAAGACACAGTCGGCCTTTCCTTAGAGAAATCCCAAAAATAGCCAAATAACGGAATACACTGGCAAAACACATCATGGGCCTTAAGCCCGGACTTCAAATGGCCTTCAATCGCATCTATATCCCTCTCAGGTCCGTCCTGTCATCGCAAATCGCAATCGCATAGGCGTATGGCCAAAAGAACCGAATACACGGAAAATACACAGAAAATTCGAAATTCCGGATTTCAAATTATATGCAATCATGTTTACAATCCTATCGGGTTTGTGCCTCGATCGCATATCGCAATCGTAATCCCGATCGCCGATCGCCGATATCGGCATATCGCATATCGCAATCGCAACGGCCCGGGGGTCTTACCACTTTCCAATGGACTGTGCCGACCAATATATATATCGCCGATGCCGATCTGCCAATCTGATCATCGCAATCGCTGATCGGCTCATCGCTTTAATCGCAATCGACTCTGCCTGGGGTTCCGACATTTGATGAAGGCTTTCCTCCGATGTGATATATCGGAGATCGCAATCGGGGAGTCCTTCTGCCCTTGCTTCAAGTCCTCCTTTGGATTTTTCCGATGCGATTTCCTTAGAGGGCCTTAAGTCCATTTTTACAAGGAAATTCCTCCTTTTTAAAGGACATTGGGCCAACTTCTTTCTACAATAACTCCTTCATCCAGAGTCCATTCTGGTCCATTCAAATTGCAGTAGATTCAGATTGAAAAGATCTATGCAATGAGACTATTTCCAAGAACATCTTTTGACTTTCATTTTTGAGCATTTAGAAAGTCTTTGAGGATCATTTTCTGATCACGCCTCCCCACTGTGAATCTTTTGGACCCCAAAACATTGATATACTGATCTGCACAGTAGTTGAAAGTAACAACACCCTCTTCTTTCAGCCTTCATACACTTGCCTTGCATAGTGCCTCTGAACCAAAGCCTTTAAACACTTTCCTTCCTGGATGTGCTTGTCCTCCTGGGAAGAACTGTTTTCCTCCTTGACTTCATGCAAAACTCCTGCTGAGAAGGTTACAGAAGGTAGTTTGAACTTATCTTCCTTGATCATTGATCCAAGGTGGCTCAAACAAATGTGAAATTACATCTTTCACAAAAATTTACATTGGTATCTGTTTGACATATTGTCAACGACAACTGTTAACAACGACAGAATTACAGACAACAACTAGATGGCCTAAACTCTTACTTCAACAAAAGAAACAGATTTCACATCTTGTGAACACCTCCATGTCTTAACATATGCATTTACAAATGATGGACTAGATAACCAGCCCGATATTACATGTATGTTTACAAACAAAGCAATCAACTCTTCAAGTTAATCACACATACATGTTCAAATACAAGGAAATCATCAGCATCCCTGTGTTCATGCACATCATTCTCATGCATGCATTTCATCCTCCAACTTTTGCTTAAGTACACTGTACTTTCGAAGTTGAAATGAACATAATGTTTGCAGCAATAAAGTGAGTTTGTCTACTCAACTTTTTCATCCTGCAACTTGCATCTCATTAGCAACGAAATGCACTAAATCAAAAGACAAGCAACCTCTTGCAACAAACCTCTTGTGCTTCAAGGATTGTCTTGAGGTCCTTCGAGATAAGGAGAATGCCTTCTGCTCTTCTTCCTTCTTGTCCTCTGTTGGACTTAGCTATCAATAGCTTTCCCTTCACCTTTGCAAACTCAAACAATAGTCAGTTTACAAACAATCAAACAGTCTGAATTTGACTATTTGAACACCTTTCAAGTCAAACAAGCATTCTGATCTGATACCACTTGCATGATACCATCTGCTTCACGATACCACCTGCTCTAGTATAACTTGGGTTGATATAACCAGCTCTGATACCACCTTCTTTGAAGGTGGGGTTAATCATCCTGGAGCTCTGGTACCACTTGATCTGAAATGATGACCTAAAGGCTTCTTGTTAGCGTACAAGAACCTCTCCCACTCCAAAGCTTAAAAAATTTCCAAGATCTAGGCTTATATTGACAATTTGCGGAATAAATAACTTGAAATAGGTGTATGCTTTTAGTTTGCCTTTGACTGCTTAATTGCCTTAAGTTTATTTGCTTAAATTGATATATAAACACACATAACAGTAAATGCAGCAAATAAACAAACACATAAAGGCAAGAAGTTTGATTAGGAGTTCACCCTGATATCTTGGGCTACGTCTCCACGAGCTCTAGTCAACTCAACTAGGCTCTTTGGGATTATGGTAAACTTCTTTTACAAGTTCCACACTCAACTCCATTGGTTTATGACTGAACCTATGGGTTTAGAATACCATCTTATCCCATTGGCTGTCCATACTCTGAAGACAGATCTAGGCTTCTCTGGACTAGATTCCTTCAATCAGCGCTCCGAGCTATCTTGAGCTCCTGGCTTGCACCAACTCCCTCAGAATTCTTTTACTGTCTCTAGAATTCCTTCTTTTGTCTTTAGCACACTTTGGACATCGGCAATAGCTTGATCATTTGATCTCTTTGCTGTTCTGCAACTTCATTACAGCCCATGGCTCTTAGAAGTCTGTTTTGAGCTCTCTGGCTTTGCGGCTCTGCCTCCAACCTCTGGTGATTCTGCCTCCGTCAAGCCTCCAACCTCTAGTGGCTCTTTCGCTATCCTCCCAACCTCTAGTGGCACTTTGCGAAATCCTCAACTCTACGACTCTCTGGCCTTCTGTGCTCTGCAACTCTGTTGCGCTCAAGCTCTCTGGCTCTGCAACTTTGCTGCGCCCAGCTCTCTGAGGAATCACCCCTTTGCCATCACCCCAACCTCTGCTGGCTTCTCTGGCTCTACGGCCTTGTGGCTCTCGGCTTTGTCAGCTTTGCGAAGGGGGAGAGAGTACTATGGGATTCTGTCTCTGCCCCCAGTTGTGAGCTCCATCGAGAGAGAACTAACTTCTCTGCTGCTACATTTTTGTGAGCCCCCTATGAAAGTCATACTCTCTGGCTTTTGAGGAATCCTCCGACTCTGCGGTTCCCCCAACCGTTCCTCTGTCTCTCATCATGAGGAATCATTCCTTTGTAGCTCTGTGTCTCTTCGACTGGCCCTCTCGCTCACTAGCTCTGTGGCTCTGCGTTTGGCCCTCTGACTCTCTGGCGCTGTGGCTCTGCGTTTGGCCCTCTGGCCCACTAGCTCTGTGGCTCTGTGTCTTCTATAACGCATTCTTGTTAAAAAAGCCCGCTTATGGCGTGGCACAGATGAATAGGAGCCGTTTTACAATGGAAAAGACATAGTCGACCTTTCTTCGAACAAATCGAGAAAATAGCCAAATAATGGAATACATAGGCAAAACACATCATGGGCCTTAAGCCCGGACTTCAAATGGCCTTCAATTGCATCTATATCCCTCTCGGGTCCGTCCTGTGATCGCAAATCGTAATCACACAGGCATATGGCTAAAAAAACCCAATACAGGAAAATACACAGAAAATCCAAAAATTCCGGATTTCAAATTATATGCAATCGTGTTTATAATCCTATCGGGTCCGTGCCTCAATCGCATATCGCAATCGCAATAGGCATATGTCAACAACCCTTTATATGGTTTCGATCCCGATCGGCGATCGCCGATATCGGCGCATCGCATATCGCAATCGCAATGGCCCAGGGGTCTATACCACTTTCCAATGGACTATGCCAACCGATATATATATTGCCGATGTTGATCCGCCGATCCGATCATCGCAATTGCAAGTCACCCATCGCAATCGTTGATCGACTCATCGCTTTAATCGCAATCGAATCTACCTGGGGTTCCGACATTTGATGAAGGCTTTCCTCCGATGCGATATATCGAAGATCGCAATCGGGGAGTCCTTCCGCCCTTGCTTTAAGTCCTCCTTTGGCTTTTTCTGATGCGATTTCCTTAAAGGGCCTTAAGTCCATTTTTACAAGGAAATGCCTCCTTTTTAAAGGACATTGGGCCAACTTCTTTCTGCAATAACTCCATCCGGAGTCCATTCTGGTCTATTCAAATTGCAGTAGATTCAGATTGAAAAGATCTATGTAATGAGACTATTTCTAGGAGCATCCTTTGACTTTTATTTTTGAGCATTTAGAAAGTCCTTGAGGATCATTTTCTGATCAAAGAGTATGATGGAAGGAAAAGGGTTAGGAGCATTCCATTTAGAAGAAGAGGGAGCTCTTCCAAATCATGCATAAATGTTGTGGCTGCTAAAGCAAGGAAGAGAGGTCATACACTTTAAAAGAAGAGACGACTTCAAAGGTAGAGGCAGAAAGCAAATCCATTTTTAGGCTTTAGGAAGCTATTAAGATGTTCCATATTTAATAAACTCCAAAAAGCCCAAGATTTCCATCAAATTCCTCAAGCTACTAGGAGGTCAATGGTGGCTCACGAAGAACCCCAAGCAGAAGAAGTGAAATTGAAACATGAGAGAATTTGATGCCACTGGTGGCTCAAGAACCCCAAACAGAAGAAAGTGAAGCTGAAGCCTGAAACATGAG
The DNA here is from genome assembly GCA_000404065.3 of Pinus taeda. Taxonomy (NCBI): domain Eukaryota; kingdom Viridiplantae; phylum Streptophyta; class Pinopsida; order Pinales; family Pinaceae; genus Pinus; species Pinus taeda. The sequence goes on along the minus strand of APFE030767743.1, from coordinate 36,155 downwards.
AGAATTTGATGCTACAAAAGGACATTACTATTTATTGGGTGGAAAGGAGTTTGCAGAATATGATTGGAGGAGGAACAATGTTTTCAGAACACAATGAAAGTGGAAAAGCAAAACATGTAAGTTATTATTGATAGCATCTCTTCAGATAGATAAGTACATAAATGGTTCAGAAATTATAGCTAGCCGACACTCCTAAACCCGATCGTAATAAGATCTCATGGTTGAAAAGGGATCAAAGTAAGTGTAAATATATAATATCTTGCTTGGCTTATTATTAGGCCATATGAAGATAAGACATTGTGTGTATGTGGCACTAGTACCCTTAGTTTCTAGAGATGGGCAACGTCAGTGGAAACAAGAATGATATAGAAAACAGAGTCCAGAAGGTTTTGCATACAAGAAATGTATACGTTATATATACCTTTCTATTTTTGGGTATGTTCATGTTTTTCTAATTTTTGGGTAAGTTCATCTTTTTGTGTTTTTTTTTTTTCAATTAGGAAAAGTAGTAGGCATGCAACTTGTCATGGAGATTTGGGATTGAATTAGTGGGATTGTTACTGTACCCTTGAGCATTGCCCAACTGCCCACAAATCTCACTAGTGGATAAACTTAGCCAAGTGGTAGAAGTCAAGTAAGTGGCATGGAAACCATACGAAACTCTAGACGGTTACTTCGTTGTGGCTACTGTGTCCATGTTGGAAGATCTGGCATCTGAAATGAGCAGCTGAGAAGAAAAATCATTTGGATGTGCGTAGAGCGAAGTAAGGCTCTTCACCATAAAATCCTTCCTTGTACATATCTTTCTTACCTGTCTTTCTTCCAATCTATCTTTCACCTGCAAATCCACCTTGGCGATTTCGAAAACCTTGAGCCACCGTTCTCCTATGGCGAGATATGCATATTGGGCTTTTCTTCCGAGATAGTTACCATTAACATGTCCAACCTCTAAATTTAATGGGGCAATCTCTCTTCTACATGGTAGTTGTTGACGGTGCTGGACCTGCCAACATGTTAGGGGATCTCCTCGGTGAGAAGTCCCAACTAGACCTCAGACCGTTTGGAGTAGGAGTCCCAATAGTGGGTAGTAAAGCTATGCCTTGACTACGATAGTGCGCAAAGGTAGGCAATTTATCTTTGTCAGAAGCAAGTGTGTGACCTTGCAGTGAGTCAAGAGAGATGCATGGGGAGGTTCTAACACTTGAAGGGGAAAATGAAGTGTGTCCCTTAGAACCCTGTAATAGTACATAGCGTGAAAGGAACACATGAGCCGAATGACATCACAAGCTGGAAAACAAAATAGTCGACAATCCAAAGTGATGGGTTAAACCAACAACACGACTTCAACAAGATTCATACAATCGTATATGAAATAGTTCATACACAAATGCGTAAGTTAAACAACATACATTGCTAAAGTAACCGGAATAGTCGAGCTACAATAACAACATATGCATGAAGACGTACTGGCTCTGTTATATTATATGAAAGTGAAAGTTCCATCCATACATACAACCATGACAACCACTAGCCCCAATAGTGGAACGTTACAATCAACACTGCCTGCTCCTCCAAAGAGATGTATTCGCTCTGCACTGTGGAGAAGCCAAGGCTCGTCACAATACTCTCCAAGCCCTCTCCAAGCAATGCCTAGCAAAAACTTGGCTTCCAAAACCCTGTTCTATGAATTATGGGGTTCTATATATAGCAAAGGGTGGGGCGACCCTTGATATTCCCCTTTGACTCTTGGACTACCCTCATGACTCTTCAACTTCGTTACATATAACTCTGTACATTACATATCACTGTTCGCATTCCACTAATGACACTTGGAATTTCACTTTGCATTACATTTGATTACAACTGTTACGGCTCATAGTAGTGAGGTGGCCTAGACAACTCCTAACACAACTCGACATGACACTGTGACATGTACCAGCTGACTATGGTGTCCATGCTGTGGTGCTGTTAGGTGATGGATGTGTCTTTGAATGTACTTTGTCTTCATCTCCACATAGCTTGGTGTTGCAGGGTCTTCAATGGTCTTGGCGTATGCAAGGTGGTTCCGTGCATGTGTTTCTTTCGCTTGCTGCTTGATGTGATTTGTGTGTACGTTCAACTGCGACCAAGTCTTCTAGCATGCACTCCTTCTTCATCCTGTTGATCGTCGCGCCATGATCCATCAGTGTACTTGTTCCTGCAATTCACTCATGACGGGACAACATCAAATCCAAAACCTCCTAACCTAGCATGATACATTGTTCTCGTGTTTCGGGTCGAGGTGACCGTGAGGGAGGACAAGACACTAAACTGTGCAGAGCATAACTCAGGTTGGGATGAGAGGCTCTGGAGGACTGCTTGGAAAAGTTGCGCAAATGTCATTGGGAGGCAAGTTTGTGCAATTTGGGATAGTAGTGACAGCTGCAAGGTGGAACCTAGCTGGACAAAACTACGCAATTCCCAGGAGGAAGACAAGACAGGGTGTTCGGGGGAACTGTTGGACAGTTCTACACATTTTTCAATGTGAGGACTGGGCAGGTCACTTGGGGTCTAGTTGAGAATATGCGTAGATTCTCTGAGAGAGACAGAGTTGAGCAACAAGGGACACTGGCAGGAAATTCTGTGCAATTTTCCAGAGTAGGGCATGCCAGGCTGCAGGGAGCTGCTAGTCATAATTGTGCATTTCTGGAAGATAGTGCAAGAAAGGCAATTGCTGCATAGTTTCCGAAAACAGTACAGAGCGGGGCAACAACAGGTGTACCAGCCAGATTTGCGCAATTTTCAGGGACAACAGGGAAAGGCAGCAGGGGGCCTGTTAGTCAGATCTCCGCAATTTCTTAGAGGGAGAACAAGGCAAGCCAGCAAGGGGCCTGCTAGTCAAATCTGCGCAATTCCTTGGAACAGTGCAGTGAAAGGCAACATGTTAATTTTAGGTATGTTCTATGCTTAGAGCAATTTATTTCAATTTTCACAGTTAGCTCCATACCTTTTCCAGATTAGCAATCAGATCAGCATTAATGTAAACTGCAGATAGAACATAAACATAAATCGCAGAAGACAAGCCAAGACAAGAGGACACAAGATGTGGCGCTAGCCAGGGACAAACCCCAATGTGGGGAAACCCTTGATCAATTCTTCTTATATGTTCTTCAATAGTTCAGCAGAGAGAGAGAGATAGTACGTTAACAACAGAAGTCAACACTTTGACTTATCTAGATAAGAGCATAGATCATCTCTAAGAAGATGATACATGAGATCAGTTGAAGACATGCGGCTTCAACTGATTCTCCAAGGTGACTCCTTCACCTATCGTTGTGTTGCATTTCGTCATCATGTTGCACCTCACTGCGCTACACCATGTTGCACCCATCATCACTATGTTGCATCTCATCAAGCTTCATTTATCATGATTGTACCCATCACTGTACTGCATTATGTGCCATTGCTGCACCATGTTGCCATACTGACCTATGTGTAGGCTGCACCTTGCTTGCTTGTTGTCCCTTGCTTGCTTGTTGTCCTTAGCATGCTTGCTGTTGCATGCTAGTTGTCCCTTGCATGCTAGCTGTAACATTACATGCTTGGTGTATTTGCTGCTAAGTACCATACCACTGTCCCAATGTTAGTTAGTTGTCCCGTGCATGTTGCTCTCCTTTGGAGACAGATGCTCTGGCTGTTCCGGCAATTCTCGGCAATTCTGGTGGTTCCAGTTGTTCCCAACAGTTCCGGGCAGTTCCAGCAGTTCCGGCTGTTCCCGGCAATTCCGACTTTTGCCCTCTACATCATCTTTCCCGACTATTCCGGCAGTTCTCGGCAGTTTTGGTTGTTCTAGCTTCTACCCTCTACGTTAGCTTTCCCGCCTGTTCCAGCGATTCCTGGCAGTTCCGGCTTCTGCCCTCTACGTCAGCTTTCCTGGCAATTCCGACAGTTCCCGGCAATTCCGGTTATTCTTGACAATTCCGGCTTTTGCCCTCGACGTCAGCTTTCCTGGCAGTTTCGGCGGTTCCGACAATTCCCGGCAATTCCGGTTGTAATCGGCAGTTCCCGACAGTTCCGGCTTTTGCCCTCTGCGTCAACTTTCTCGGCAATTCCCGGCAGTTCCGATTGTTCCCATCAATTCTAGCTTCTGCCCTCTACTCAGCTTTCCCCATTGTTCTGGCAGTTTTCGGCAGTTCTGGCGGTTCTGGGTTCTGCCCTCTGTATCAACTTTCCCAGCTATTTCGGCAATTCCCGGCAGTTCCGGCAATTTCAGCTTCTGCCCTCTGGATTAGGGCAATGTTATCCCTTAGGATCTCTCCTTCTACTAAAACCAAAAGACAAGTAGAGAGGAAGAGATCCCAAGTGTGTTGAAATGACTTGAAGGCCACCTTTATTTATACTAAAACGTTGAGCACAAGTGGGGTTTATTTGGTTGTTGGCCGACCTTGACGAATTGTCCCATAACACAAATAAATTCCTATCTCCATGAATACTTATCGGAATCGGATGATCTTTAGATCAATCCTACACCTCTCGATGAGAGGTTTCCAAGAAAAACATCAGCTTCCATTAATAAGATGACCCACATGGAGTTTGGCCCTAGTTGCCAATTTTAACTCTCCTTCCAAGAAATTTGAGGCTCCTTCAAGGTGATCCTCAAATATCAGTCCCAAATACTCCATTCTGCAAGTTTGATCTACTCAAAAACCCTTGCACATAGCCTTAGTCACTAAACTAGAAACCCTTTTGCATAGCCCTTGTCACTCAACCACAAACCCTGGAGCAACTATGAAGTGAACTACGTCACCTTTCTTGTGTCTTTCACCTGCTCCTAAGGAAAATAACATCATTTTTGGTCTCCAATCAAAGACCAACTCTAATACCATGTTAGCTTTCTACTACCCAACTAATAATTTAATAAAAATTATGCGATGAAGAAATTGAAAACAGAACTCCAAACACTTTTACTAAGTATGTCAGGTATTCTAACAAATAATAGCAGTGGAAAAATAATTCACGAAGACACATGCACACGATAAAACAATACACTCGAAATCACCCAGGAAACCCCAACTGGGGGAAACATACCAACTTGTGTGTTCTATTATTATTTCCAACAAAAGTCTCAGAAATTGATTACAAATAGTGAGAAATATTCCCTTCAATTCGTTGATCCACAACACAGTGATTTGCACTCCTCTAACCAACTCGGCCTTCTTGCATGGGCGACTGTTACAGGCTAGTGTGTCTTTGTTACAGGATGAATCAGCCCCTCTGTGCAAGCTAACTCGACCCTAAAAGAGAACCACGTTGGTTGGAGAAAATCTGAGGAAATTCGACCTCTCTCCTTTGCCCTAATGCACTGATCTAGAAAATTTCCTTTGTTGAGCTTAACACAAAAATCTCTAGTGCATAATCTAATGACCCAAGTTTGCGCCCTTCCGTTTTTATAAAATCGAATTGACCCATCAACTCAAGTCGAACTAGCCCATCAACTCCACGAATGGCTAAGGCTAAGATTAAATCTCCATGGACCACTAAGATCGATTTACTTTTTGACTATAGGAAATTAGAATTTTCCTAAGTCAAAATTAAGAGAAAGTAAAATTGCGCCTTAACTTCACTTGTGGGTCCCTTTGCCAAATTTAGTGCACTTCTAAATTTAGAAAATCCCTTCCATCTCTAACTTCAATAACAGCGAGAAAGTTTGAAATAGATTTTTCACTTATTTCCTACCTTTCCTCGAGCCCCTTATCGCTTGGTGTATGGTTACTTTTCCTACCTTTCCTCGAGCCCCTTATTGCTTGGTGTGTGGCTACTAGATAGTAAAGCCATAAGACATGAAAAGAGCACAAGAATGGTTCGACATCCTAACTAAGTGGGACTCATAATTGGATGCGGAGTTTCGTGATGATGCCAAACATGCAATAAAGGGGGTTGGGATAGTGGTATTTCAACTTGAGTCAGGAGGCAGGATGGAAGTGAGAATGTGTTATGGGTGCTATAACTCAAGTGGAGTTTGCTCTTAGTATTTATGACGGAGAAAAATGGTTGAGTAGCATTCCAAGATGGAAAGGCATTGAGTAAACCCATGGGATCTAGTTCTAATAAGGGACATATAACTGGAGTTAGAGAGAGAAACATATATAGGCTAAAGGGCTAGCTTATTCAATTGATGGCAAGAAGTAGAGCAGTGGCAAAGAACAAGGAGCGAGAAGCTCTGTAGGTTGAGCAACTCCAAGGGACTCAGCTTTTAGGTTCGGGAGTGGAGGAGCAATCAATGGATTCCTCCAAATTTGTCAAGAAGGTCTCTTGGTACGAGATGACCTTACACGATGTTTAAGAGCGTGAGGCTTCTAGGAACCAGGCCAAGGAGAGCAGGACTTCAAGGATGTTTCCAAAACAAGTGGTGGGGAAGGCTTCCAACCCAAAAGGGCATAACCAAGGAAGCATATGCAGTTCCATGATCAAAGCCAGTTCTAAGGGGAAAAAGTACCTCCCTTGCTAAGAGGGAGTGCTAACGTTTGTAGCTCAAGCAGGTATTTCTACATAGGCCTGATTGTCTAGGGATGCAAAAATGACCCAAGATCTCTGTAGACACTCGCTCTAGTGTGAGCAAGTTACATTTGTAACTTAGACTAAGTTTTAACTTAGGAAAAGCATATAATTATTATGGTGGCTTATTGAGCTGAAGACACATTAGAAAAAGTAAAAAATTTACCTTAGTAATTATGCTTTAATCTCAACCCTTAATCTCAAGTGAGGCAAGATCTAATCTCAGCCATCAATCACTTTGGAGATTAGGGTTAGGGATTTAGCTCAAAGAAAAGTTTAAAAAGCAAAGCTCGAGAGGAGGAGAAGACACACCATATAGCAACACAAAATTGAGAGAGACATATCAATGAGGAATGTGATACTCTAGTGTGTTGGGTCCAAGAAAGGGGGCAACAAAGAGATCCAAATCAGCCAAGAAGGGCTTGATAAGTTGGATCACATCCAATTGTTGTACATGTATTTCCTTAGTTGGGCTTGTTAACCACCAAAAGTGGGTGACCCCGTAGGAGAAACTTTCTCCTAGATCTCTCTTCAATCGGCAGCCAACAACCCCTAACAGCCACCATTGTAGTTGATATATTGTGCCATTTGATCTTTTCTCCCTGTATTAGTCATATGTCCGCTCACCCATCTATCAAGAGCATATGTTTGAAGGTGGGCAATCCAATCCTAAAAGTTTTTTATTCATTGTACAATGCGTTGCTTATGCTTTTTTTCCTTGGGCATGGATTATTGGGTGACCTGGAAGAGGGAAGGGTTTTGACTATAGTTTTGTTCCCTCACCTTAAATGGTGGGTTAATCCTCAATCGTAGTCTAGTGGGATCTCCCCTATTGGCTTATGGCTTTAAGGGAGGCACTACTCGGGAAACCCTGATTTTAGTAGCACAGTCTCGTTTTCCCATTTTACATTTCTCACTCCCCTTTGCAAAATAGAAGCCTTATTCATCATCTTCCCTCTCTAGGTCCAAATGACCACTGGGTCCACAAGGCACTGGTACGCCCCCTCCCCTTGTCCACATATCTAGGTCGAGCCTGGCACTATTGCCCGGGAGGTTGATGCAGCGAAAAGAACGTTAAAAGCATATCATGGCCACAAGCAAGAAACAAAAGAAAAGAATATCATAAAATGCAAAAGATGGTCAAGACATTTAATATAGCACGTGAGCAAAAGTCGAACATGACCTCTACCCCTTCACCATGGCCATCACCCTAGTTCCTAGGGCCCTCGAGTGCCCCACACATCATTAAGGAACCCATGCACGTCCCAACCCCTGGTGGGTAATGAACGTCCCCACCTTAAGGGGGTAATAGTTGTTGCATACCTCTCACAACATGCTCTTATATCCTAGAGCCCCGGGTAGTAATATAAAGAAAAAATCATAAAAAGGAAAAAGGAAAATAGTAAAATGTGGAAATAAAAAGGGCGGGGTAACTCATGTATCCATGATTGCTCCCTCCTACATCTATACACCCAAATATGTGGACATCCCTCATCATTACCATCCTTGAACCCATGGCATTTGGCTTTGAGACCCCCATTCCCCATCCATCTCATCATTATTCACATGACCCTTATTAATTAAAAGATGTACCTCTACCTTTCCCCTTAAGGGTTGGGAACACTTAATAGGGTTGTTTATTAGCCACTCCTACCTAGGGAGGTAACACTATGACAAACTTAAAACCCCAAATATGGAAGGGAAGCCCACTATGAAGTCTCAATGTGCCCTTGATTAACAAGTTTGGTTCACTTAGATGCAATAATGAAGTATTGTACCTGATGGTGAGAAAGCACATTAGATCTTATATGTAATTGGCAGGTGGTTTTATCATGGGCTGGGCAACTTAATTGGGGCCCAAGCCCACCAGAGGATCATATTGACACTCCTAAGGAATGTGTTTAGAGCCATGGGACTCCTTCATGTGTTAGAGCATCATTGCATGCCATCAGCACCTTCAGAACCCTCAGCAATCTGCTCATTGCCCCAACTTATTCGCGAGATGATGCACTTGGACTAGTGTGCCCTGTACGGCTTAACATATTATGGCAGTTGATCCAAGGCCTAGAGGAGGTTTGTCTCACCATTGAGTCATGGGAGGGAAAGCACCATCATCAAAGCCCGCATCATTGGAGCATTACAGGCTTATCTTTCATCACGAGACCCATGAGACCAACATTTGTGCCTCAAACCCACTTTGAAGCCCCACGTGATGACTTGCATGCAAAAATTAGGGGCCATCCCCTAATTGGTGATTTATGGATCCCTCTCTATCATTTTGGCACCTAGAGGACTCAATGTGGCCCTCCAATGGCTTTACATCAACATGACATCATCAACTTAGCTAGCATTTGGAAGGCTAATTCATAATTTGAAAAATCTACTTGGTCGGCTTGTGACCAAGGCATGTTCTTGCACATTATTTTAATATTTTGGGGGCTAATTAAGCTAATTCGTCTTAGTAAGACTCATATAAATAGAACTCACTCTCATTTGTGAGAGATGATCATCACACTTGGATTAGTTCTCTTGTAAAATAACTTACACTCCTTTGGAGCTATTTGAGACTCTTTTGATGCATCTTTGATGTGTGGAAGATGATTTACTTTTATTCTTTGGAACTTCTTCTTGAATGATGGATGGATATATTGCACGTCTCTTTGTAAGTGCTTAATGTTAATGGAATTTTTCTTTGAAAGTTGTTTAATGATGGAATTGTTGTTCTAGATATGTGAATTTGTGCCCTAATTATTCAAGATTAATTTTGGAAAGTTTTTCTAGTAGAGTATAGCATATGTTATCCAATGCAAGGCATGTAATGAATGTTCCTAGTGAATCAATGTCTTTGAATTCTTCATGAAACTCCATTATATCTTGAAGAGTGTAAATGTTTGAAATTGGTACCTAGGGAATCGATTTCAAGCCTCCTTAGAAGATGTGTTATCTTAAGCATCTCAAGACTCCATTGCCCAAAGGACTAGGCACTATTCCAAGGATTTTGGTGATCAAACTTCTCTTTCTCCATATTTTCTCCTCCTAAATTTCGGTCCCCTAAAGGTAGGGCGGAAATCTAGGGCTTGTACCAAAATTTTAGGGAGGTGATTTTTCGGGAATTCGAGGGTCCAAATGTCACGCTCAGGGTTTAGGCTACCTATGCTCCAAGTTTGGTGGGCATCCGCCCAAGATTTATCCATAAATCTCTTGCCCTAGATGCTACTCTAAGAGGGAAAACCTAGATCTTTCTCTCTCACCCTTGGGGACTTCTTTGAGCATTGTATAAGCCTAGAATTCATTGGAATAAATCATAAGAAGCCCTTTCTTCTCTCGGGCCTTGACCTTGTGAATACCTATTACCATCAAGAAACCTCAAAACCCTAGGTCTTGTGCCTTTTTTCTAGGGTTTTTCTTAGACAACAGTTCATTTCTTTGAAGCCTCATACCTTTATTAAGTCTCTCTTCAAATGAGCTCTAGCTCTATCACCTTGAACCTTCAAGCCTAGAATATCTATTATAGGTGATCATAATCATACTAGGACTCCTCCCATTGGTGAAAGTTCGTAAAGAGCAGAGGACCTTGGTTGTGGTGACAGTGGGCCATTGTCCCATTGTTGTCACTTAGTCTAGGAGATGTCCCATGGGCCATAGGTTTTCCCCCCCTTAGGGCCCTGCTAGATTTTATGGTAACAGGGCCATTATCCCACAATGAGAACCCAAATAGGTTTTAACTATTTCTAATGATGAATTGATTTGATTGGGAAAAATCTATTGTGTCATTTTTTGAGATTAGTTATGTTTTTGCTTCTACTAATTAATGGTAAGAACCTAGCTGTCCATTCATTCAGTAGATCTGTAATCTGCTAGGTCAATGGTTTTCCAAGTGCTAGGTTCGTAGGAGAACTAACAATCTACATTTAGAAAATATTGGAATAGTTGTGCCTGATGCAAAGCTATTTCGCTAGAAAATATTACCTGACATGTCTCTTGGCCATCACTTTTGATCTTTGTCATGAGGTTTAACATGTAAAATTCAATAAATCTCTTTCGGATAGACATCAATTCCACTTGTAATTGGTTTTAGGTGGGATTTTATCAAGGTAATTTTTTACAATGTCTCCTACTTCTACGTTCACCGGAGCATTGACTTCTTTATCTATTAATGGGCACTCCTAAATAAAGCATGACTTGGAGACATTAGTTCAAAAAAGTACAGCTCAGATCAAATAAAATGTATCTCATTGAAACCCACTGCCATTTTTTGTTCATCCAAGGAGTCAAATTGTTTTGTGATGGATCCAAAATGCAGTCACTCCAATTTTCATTATGTTCAAGCTTTCATTATTTTAATAGTAGACTTTCTCCTTGAAGATCATACTTATGATTGTTTTTCTGATGGTTGCCTGATACAAAGCAATTCCCTAAGATAATTGGAGTCGGTATGTCTCTTACCCATTGCTTCTATGTTTATCAGGGTGTAAGTTTTGTAATCAAACATAGAAGCTTCAAGGGATGGATTTTTTAGTAGTAAATTATCTTCTTCAACCTCATTCTAAGACAATATAAGACCATTTAATGAGCAAAATTACCATAAAAGTTACACTTCTTGTGCCATAACAAAGATAGCCAATTTGCTTGCTTCTTCAGTTCAGTGAATTCCTCTACCAATAAAATGAAAAGTTGAAAACCATCTATTGTTCATAACATAACATATTCTACACTATGAAAGCATAAGTACCCTCCATTCTACGAAGTCTTATTATGGATTCAGAATATACTAAACAGAGAACCAGAATATTTTTCATGTTTTTTCTTATGCAAAAGAAAGAAATACCTTTGTGAGCCCTAAAAGAGCAGTCTTGGTAACCCCATACATGGCCATCATTGCCTCTGGCCTGTAAGCAGTAATTGACGAAATTATGATAATTGATGATTCTTGTGACAAGTGAGCAGAAGCATCCTATAAAAGACACAATAAGTCCATGTCAAAATATTGACTTTTGACAGATAACAAGCAAACCAAGCAAAGCCAAAAGGAACATCAAAGTGGTCGTCCTCTCTGTAAGAGTTAAGAGTAATAAATGCAGTACAGAGTACAGAGGGCCCCAAGCAAAATTTGTAAGAACCAAGAAAAATCAGAAAATGTTAGAAATTAAAACTTAAATTAGCTGACAATCGATATTATTTTCATATGAGCATATAATATGGGTAAGAGTAAGGACACAGAACAAAATAGTTCAAGGACAACAAGAGTCCAACAAATTCAAGGACCCTAAACATAAACTTTGATGTGGTGTCTAACTAAAACCCAATTTAGCTAACTGTGGAGTTTTGAATAGGAATTCTAATGCCCAGTGCATACTTTTGCTTATGAGAAGATTAGCCGAAGATAATTATAGTTATGTCCAACAAATTACAAAAGAAGTATGCCAATGGGACTCAAGAAAAAAGTACAACCACCAATAAGTGCCTGCAGAAATGCTTAAGATTACTTCAAAAGCATAAACTCATCTAAACTAATGGATACATGAGAAAGAACGAGCAAGTAATCTCCAAACAATTAGATAAAAGGAGCAAGTGCTCGATTTAAGAGCAAGGCCCTAGCTCAATATGAGCATCATAGATGGAAATACAAATAGCAACAGCGGGAAGAGAAGGGGAACCCCCTTCACCATTAGTCACTAAGAAGGAACCAAAGCTAAGCCTGACAATGTCATATGAAGAATTCACAGAAGACTTGGGGGGGGGTGGGGGTCAAGCTGTGAGGTCCTTGGTGTTGAGATGATGATGTATGCTTTACTTGAGGCCAAGGCCAACCTCACTTTGTAATCATTATTATGGTGTATAATTGCATTTCTAGGTCTGACTTAAAGCTGATCTAGTCAACGCTCATTTATTACATTCCTAGTTGATTGAGGCCAACCTAGTCATCATAGTGTACGCATAACCTCTTTTGGGGAAAGAGCCCTAACTCTTGAGTTGGCTATAAATACAAACCTCACCTCTCATTCGCAATGTTATCATGATCATCTTGATCATGTATACAAGTGACTTATGTTTTCACCTACAGGCACCTATAAATATTGTGCTAGCTCTTGTTCTTTGTTGTTTATATTGTGGATCTCACTACAGTGCTCTTATGGACTCTCTTTAGGGAAACTATGGTTCAACCCAGCTCTAGTGCACTTGTTATGGACTTACCTAGCACTTGTTTTCTCTATTTTATTGCAGGATTTAGGGTTTGTTTATCGTTCCGCTCTATCCCTTCTCTCTCGCTTGTGACACTAAACATTGAAACACACAAACTTAGTAATTGAAAGCCACTAATAAAATTTTATTAATAATTTGAATAGATGATGTTTACATTTTGTGAGAGGCCCTGGCTATATACTGCCTTGGGTGCCTCTTGGTGAACGGGCATGATCTTTGATCATGCCCTTTGCCTAATAACTATAACTAACTAATTTTTTATATAACATTGCCTTCCTCTCAAAAGAATGCTTTTTCCTCAAAGCATACGTAACGACGGATGTTGCTGACAAAACACTTCAGTTTCCCAAGAAGCTTCTTCTTCTGGTAAGTCCTTCCACTTGATCAAGTATTCCTTGATTGCACAAGATCGAAGCTTCCTTTCTTTGGTAGATAAGATACCTTCTAGTTCTAAAATGACCCTTCCTTCATCATCTAGGGATGGAAGCATTGTTTGCGCTGATTGATGGTTGTCCAGTGCTCTTTTAAGGCAAGAGACATGGAAGACGTTGTGAACACGACTTTTCTCTGGAAGGCTTAAACTATATGCAACTTGGCTGATCTTTTTATTGATCTGATATGGTTCATAGAACTTCGGTGCCAATTTATCTTTTCCTTTTTGTTTCAAGGACAACTGTTTGTATGGTTGGAGCTTGACAAATACCCATTCTCTGACTTCAAATTCTCTTTCGGTTCTGTTTCAGTCTACTTGTTGCTTCATACGGTTCCTTGCATTATTCAAGTTTTCTTTTAGGGTTTGGACGATTTTTTGGGTTTCTTCTAGTTGGTTTTTAACAGCAGGTAGATTTGTTTGGACGGTAGCTAGATCCTTCCATTTTGGGGGTTCATATCCATACAAAGCTTGGAATGGAGTCATTTTTGCTGATGTATGATAAGTGGAATTATACCGCCACTCAGCGAGAAGCAACCATTGAGCCCACTTATTTCGTTTTTATGTAGCATAACAACGTAGGTAGGCTTCCAAACAGTTATTGACAACCTTTGTTTGTCCATCTGTTTGAGGGTGATAAGTGGAACTCATATTCAGGTAGGTTCCTCTGTGGTTGAACAATTCCTTCCAAAAATTACCCTTGAATTTGGCATCTCTATCACTCACAATGACTTTCGGAAAACCGTGTAATTTATATATATATTTGCAAAATATTTCAGCGATTTGTTTAATTGAGTCTAATTTCTTTATTGCCATGAAGTGAGCATATTTGGTGAGTTTGTCGACCACTACGAAAATCTTGTCCTTTCCTTCAGAGACGGGTAATCCCTCAATAAAGACCATTGATATTTCTTCCCATTTCTGATTCGGAATGTTTAAAGGGTGAAGTAATCCAGGTGTCATAATATTTTCACTTTTATTTCTTTGACATGTGTCACATTCTGCTACATACTTCTGAATATCGCGACTCATTCCCCTCCAAAAGAATGATTGACGTGCATTGTAGTAAGTTTTAAAGAATCCTACATGTCCAGCTGATAATGAATCATGTGACTCCTTGAGTATCTTAGATTTAAACTTGGAGTTTGCATTCAGATAGATTCTTCCTTTGCACCACAGAATATCATTCTTCCATTCAAAATTTGAGTTGTCTGGAAGGTTATTGATTATCACAATTATTTCTAGATCCTTGGAATACTCACTCCAAATCTCATTAAGCCATTCAGGAACAACAACCGAGATTGCAAGTAGTGTCGGTTCTTCGTCTTTCCTAGACAGGTCATCTACAACTACATTGTCTTTTTCCCTTTTATGTAGTATCTCCATGTCAAAGGCGGCAATTTTTTCAATCCATTTTTGTTGTTCTTTGGAAAGTGTTTTTTGTTGAAGGAGTTGTTGGAGACTATTATGGTCTGTTCGAATGGAGAACTTACTTCCTAAAAGATATTGTCTCCGCTTAGCTAGTGCGTGCATAATAGCGAGCATTTCCTTGTTGTAAGTGGACTTGAGACGTTCTCTTTTATTGAGCTTCCTGCTTTCAAAAGCTATTGGATGCCCTTCTTGCATTAACACTGCGCCTATACCGAATCTAGAAGCATAACACTCAATGATAAATGGTTTAGAGAAATTTGGAGTTGTCAATACTGGGGCATTAGACATAACTTCCTTCAGTTCTTCAAAACACCTTCCCGCTTCCTCCTCATCCCATTGAAATGAATTCTTCTATAAAAGGTTTGTCAGAGGTGTAGTTATATGTGCATAGTTTTTAATATATCTTCGGTAATATCCAGCCAATCCTAAGAACCCTCTTAACTTGGATACATTAACCAGTTTGGTCCATTCCTTTATAGCTTTGATTTTATTAGGGTCCACTTTTACGCCTTCATGGGATATAATGTGTCCGAGGTATTCTACTTCTTCCTTTCCAAAGGTGCATTTGGATTTTTTTGTGTAGAACTGATGCTCTTTCAGTAGTGTAAGAACTTTATCCAGATGTTGTAAGTGCTCCTTCCAAGTTTTACTATAAATTAAAATATTGTCAAAGAATACTAATACAAACTTCCTAAGATATGGACGAAATAATTCATTCATAGTGGCTTGGAACGTTGTTGGCGCATTGGTTAACCCAAACGGCATTACTTTAAATTCATAGTGACCTTCATGTGTTCGGAATGTCGTTTTTGGTATGTCTTACAACCTGAATCTGATTTGGTAATAGCCTAACCTTAAGTCCAATTTTGAGAAGTATTTTGCGCCATGTAGCTCATCCAACATTTTGTCGATAAAGGGGATTGGGAATTTGTTTTTAATTGTTATTTTGTTTAATCCTCCATAATCAATGCATAGCATGAATGAACCATCCTTCTTCATTACCAATACCACTAGAGCAGTATACGAACTTTTACTTTTCGAGATTATCCCACACTTTAAAAGGTCCTGGATTAATCTCTCAATTTTCGTCTTTTGGTGATGTGGATATCGATACAGCTTGATGTTGACAGGTTCTGACCCTGCGTTGACTTTTATTGTATGCTCAATTTCCCTATTAGGAGGCATTTTCATAGGCAGGTCTTGAAATATCATTTCATGCTTCTGAATTAGATCCTGTACTTCTAGTGACTCTTCGTTGATCATATTTGCAGATAGCATTTCTAATTGGTGACATTGTACTACATAAGCTGGTGCTCCTTTTCGAATCATCTTCATCATCTGAGATGACGATACGAATTGATTCTCTAGTGCTTGGAATCTGTATAATTTGTACCTCTGCCCTCCCCAGTTAAATCTTATGAATTGTACTTGATGGTTAGCAGTGTAAGTGCCTAGCGTTCGTAGCCATTGGATCCCTAAGACCACATCTACTCCTCCTAATGATACAGTGAAGAACGGGGATTCTAAATTAAAGTCTTGTATCTGCAATTTAACCTTATGGCATTTCCCTACCTTTTCAATCATCTTACCATCAACTACCATCACCTTCATGTTCGGTAAGGGAAATGAGAAAATGTTGAGTCTCTTTGCCACGGTTGCATCTAAAAAATTGTGGGTGCTACCAAAGTCGATGAGAACCACTATGTTGTTCTTCTTTATATGTCCTTCCAATTTTAGAGTCTGAGGTTGTGATATACCAGTCATCGCTGATAGTGACACTTGCGGCATACTTCCGTCATCTAATTCTGGAGAGAATTTTGGGTCATCTTCTGTTTCTTCTATGTCGGAATCATCACTGTTTGAATCATTAGTTGCTTCACAGTTATATAGGTTCTTTGATTCTTTTCCTTTATCACACCTATGTTTAGGGTCCCACTTCTCGCAACAGCGTTTGCATTTGACTTCTTTTATCCTTTGTATTTCCACGTTAGATTTTTCGCCTTCACGATGATGTGGTGAAACATATCTTGTATTATCCGTATCCACAGATTGGGGCATTCTTTGTCTTGAATATACTTTTTCCGGTTTTGACCACAGTATCTGTTCAAATTTCTTTTCATCGGTTTTTTCTTTTCATCTTGCTATTTCTATCGATGTAATGTCATGAAGCTCAAGTTCTACTCGTAGATGAGTTTTAAGTCCGGAGATGTATGATTGAATTAGACGAGATTCTGATAACCCAGGTACTCATGTTGATAAGGTCTCCCATTCTCAAGTGTACTCATCAACACTTCCTTTTTGTTGTAATTTGATGAGCGTTGAAAAGAAATCTTCTTCCTTTACACCTTGGAATCTTTTAAAGAATGTGTCATTAAATTTTTTCCAACTAATGGCGATTGTCGTCTTCTCCCACCACATATACCAGTTATAGGCTCCTCCTTCCATTTTCATGGAAGCGTGCCTAATCTTTTCGTCATCATTGTCATAAATCTCGAAGTATGCTTCTGCATTATTCAACCACGCAATGCTGCATTTTTCGTTCCCATCAAACTTGGGCATCTCGATTTTTGCCTTTCGCTGATACGTTGCTAACGGTGGAGTGAAAAGAGGGTGTTGATTGGTGAATGTATCCCAGAGTTGCTTATTTGAAAAAGTCGCATTACTATTTGGCATGGCTGATTTTTTTGGAGATTCCGCTTTTTCGTGAGAATTTGATGAATTTGTTGAATCTGATGAATTGTGCAGTTGATTACCTCCATCATCTCGGAGTAGTTGTTCAGGTGTAGCCTTCGGCCTTCCACACAAGGTGTTCAGCAACGCTAATGTCTAATTATGATTCATTTCATATTGGATCTGGTTCTGCCCAAGCTGTAGTTCTATCTGATTTGTCGTAACCTAAAGCTTCTTGATATCGTCGGAATGCCCAATAAACTTACTCTCGAGATCAACTATTTTTTTGTTGAAATCATCGGAGTGCCTAGTAATGCTATTTTCCAAGTCAATCAATTTTTCGCTGAAATCAAGCATTGACATCGATGACATTGAACGAGTTTGTGGGGGTGTATATTTGTCTGCCAGCTTCTAATTTGATTTTTTTAAATAATTAAATTAATTTAATTTAATTATATATATATACACACACATACATACATATATATATATATATATATATATATATATTATATATATATATTATTATATTATATTTATTTATTATTTATTATTTATTTATAAATTAAATTAATTAATTTTATTATATACCATATAGTTTTTAAACTATATAATATGTATATATATATAATAAATTAATTATATATCATATATAATATATGTTATAACTTATTATTGATTAACCTCCGTGGGTTATTTAAATTAATATGTCGTGGAAAAAAGACAAGTTCATGTGGAGCATTTGGGGTGGCATGGCATGGGCAGAAAAGAAGACAGCGGATGGTGGACAGCGGAACAGGGTGAGCAGAGGACGGCGGACAACAGAACGAATGTGCAGAGGACGGTGAACAGGTGTGGTTGTGGACAGATGAAAGGGGCAGAAGCACAACGCCGGGACAGTGGAGAACGCAGGGAAAACAGACAGCAGACAGTAATACTATGAATGTCGATGTCGAGGATTGAAACGCCTCTAATACCAGATGAAACACATGAACTTAATAATTGAAAGCCATTGATATAATTTTATTAATAATTGAATAGATGATGTTTACATTTTGTGAGAGGCCCTAGCTATACACTGCCTTGGGTGCCTCTTGGTGAAGATCATGCCCTTTGCCTAATAACTATAACTAACTAATTTCTTATATAACAAACATGTTAGCAGAGATAGTGTAAACCTGCCTTATCTGTGGTTAGGGTTTTCTTATTGTTCATGTTGTTATCTTTTGTCATCTATTATTGCAAGAAGATGTAGAAATTTATGAAATGCTCTTAAACCATGTAGAAATTTCTGTGGGATTTGACTTCAAATGCAAAACAGAAATTTCACCTCTCAACTAGAGATTTCCCAGATCTTAACTCTGTCAATTTTCAGCTTTCAGACTGCTATGAAATATGATGCAAAACAACGGCATTAGTGGACAATATTCGAATCCTTAATTACCCCAAACTTCTAGGAAAATCAAAGAGAAAAGACACCAAAGTGTTCCTATAAGTTTCAGCCCTCTGGGGAACTCTTATCATGCATAAACTGTTGGAAAATGTGTTAAACACACACATGGCAGAGACAAAATAGGAAAGATAAACATGAGATTGTATTTCTTATTCACAATGATACATATTTATAATACATAGGAGTGACCCTTGGTTTCATATTCCAAGTGGTCCCTTGGACTCCTTTTGGCTATTCAGATTCCACACCAACCCTTAGATGATTAGGTGTCCAACATTCCCCCCCTTAATCCGAAGGGTTATGTATGAATCCAAGAAGAGAGTTGTAATACAAAATGTGCAAAAATGCATGGCAGCACTAGGCTGAATGTGCTCTCTAAAATGTTGGTATAAAGGGCGGTAGTTTAAGGATGACCACCAACATTGGAATGCTTAGTGTAGTTCCCAAAACTTTTCCAAGTCTGGCATGAAGCTCAAGTCTTCTGCTAGAGGAAGTTCTCGTAATGTTTTGAAGAGGGAAACCTTCAACCATGAAGGGAGGTCTCACCCCACATAAAAGGGAGAACCTCAACCTAAAAAATGAGGTCTCAACGTGTGATGGTTTAAGGATTACCACCAACTCTAGAATGCTTAATGCAAATCCTGGAACTCTTCCAAAAATGGCAAGAAGATGAAGTCTTCTGCTAGAGGAAGTGTCCTCGATTCCTTGAAGAGGCATCACCAACTAAAGGCATGCTCAGGGGCATCTTTGTCTCTGGCTACAACTCTGAATCTGGTATGGCAGGTTGTGGCTCAGACTCACTTGATGTGGCTTTGAAGCTTGTAGATGACCATCACTTCCCCCCCCTATCAGATACAAGGTGAGAATATGAAGTGATCTCAACTGCAAGATTTTTCAATATTCGAGAATAAACCCTGTTGTATGAACGAAATATCTTCTTGGTTGTTGAAGCCCATTGCCAAGAAGTGATCCATCCAAGATGAATCTTTGTTCTTGCAGGAGGTTTGTTTTTGAAGCATCTGTGTGAAGGATTTCTCTAACAATTTTTATTGCAGGTGGATCTGGCTCTGAAATAGGAGAGAACAAATTAATTTTTCTGTGTCCAGGGTTATTAACTTTCCTTGGAATTTTAGAGGGTCACAGACTTATTTCCTTTTTCCCTCTTGGCTGCATGCTTTTCAAGGCTTCCTACACTTAAGATAAAATTTATATATTAAAGATCTGTGGCATAAAAATTTACTAAGGGTTTCTCTAACTCCGTTTTGTATTGCAGAACTTAGAATTTCTTTTTGAAGAGGTCGCAAGCTCCTCTTGCTCTCCAAGGCTGAGATCTAGGCACATAAGCTAATATTAAGGGTTTGAAAAATCCTCTTTTGAGGTATTTACTTCATAGCCACAAACTTTGGAAGGCTTATTGATTTTTCTCCACTCTAACCCCGTTTTGCAGAGATCTGAGTTATTTTTGAGAGCACTTTCTTTCAAGTTTTTCATTGTCTCTAATCTCTGTCTTTGATAGTCAAAAGGATTTTTGAGCAATTTTTGTCATGGCCACTAGCCCTTTAAGGTTTTATTCTTTGCCTTTGATTTTATGTGCTAACCATTGATAATTTTGCAGAGGTAATCAATTTCTTTTGCAGGGGTTTCATCAAAATCTTTAGGCAAAATGGTCCAGTCGCATTTTTTGGAAGAAGCAGTGGTATATTTTTAAGCAGATTTTCAAGCCATGAAACCCTAAGAAATTCGCCATAATGTTAATAAAACTTCTGACTAAATTTCAATTAAATTTTGATTAGTTTTTGGGGTTGGGCTGAAAGCATCCTTGGCTTCTTTTTCCTCTTGGCCAAGAGCATTTGAGACTGCAGTTCATTCTTTTGGAGACCGAGGGCTCCTTCTCTCACCTGGTGCAATTTTTCTTGAGGATTAACATTGTGTTTATTTTGGCAGGGATTTAACATCAATTTTCAAGCCTTTGCATTACAAGGACCTTTCCATACTTTTGGAGTTTGAAATTGTTAATTTTTAAGGTCCCTTTGTTTCCTTGGTCGAGAGCTATTTTTGACAGTCATTCTTCTCTTGTTGAAGGCAGTGAGATTGTAAAGTTTTAATCCATCTTTTTTGGAGGATTCCAAACTAAATTTCAAGTGGATTTGCCTTGTATCTGTTAATTTGGCAGCTCAGTGACAAATTCCAATCATGGGACTACATTCCTCTTTTCAAGAGAACAAATTTTGATTATTTAAGCACTCAATTTGGACAAGGGAAACTGTATTTTTTGAGGAAGAGCCCACATGTGCACAAAAGGGCAGGTCGGCCCAAAAGAGAAATTGGACACCCATTGTTGAGAAATCTAGGGGCAGCAAGTTAGGCGATTTCTCTTACTTTGATAACTGCTTGTGATATATTTTGCTTAACTTGATTATCTTCTTTCTTTTACTTGTTATTATAATGTGTTATTTTCATTAAACAAATACCAAACCATAAAGAACAGTAAAGCAAGAGGACACAAGATATAGGCAATCAGCCATGGCCAAAATCTATCCAACTAAGAGGAAAACCCACCAGAATTCTTCTCTTCTTATAGAACTTCAATTGACGAATTCCAAGACCAATGACCCTTCACCAAGACCCCTCCGAGACCAAGTCAAACCTTTCCTCTTGATGAGATTTCCTTCCAACAACTTCGACCTTAGCACCTTATGCAACTTCGACCCCCTAGTAGATACTTCTGCAATTTCGACTTCCCAAAAGATTCTTCTGCAATTTCAGCCTCCAATAGTTTCTTTTGCAGAAACCCTAGATCACACGTGTTGCTAGAATATGAATGAGTTTGTCTTCTTTCTCCTCCACCTGAGATGGAATCTTCTTATTATCAAATCAGCTTGCAAGGGAGAATTTCTTTGCCCCAAAACTTCAGCTCTCTTGGAGTCACTGCAATCGGTATCTTCTACTGCAAGATGATGCCTTAACCTTCGCACGTGTGGAGGAATATAGCCCAAAACAGATCTAGAGTGCCTCACTCTTCCTTATCCTTTGTTCGCTAGTTATTAGGCTTCTTTCTCTATCCTGATCGAACTTCTTTTGATGCTTGAGTGACTGAGTCTCGAATGAGGCCGAGTACTCCTTTATATAGGCTATCTTGAGCCCTCAAATAGGCCGACTTCACCTTCTAGATAGGTTGACTTGCTTGTTAGCACTTGGCGAGGTCTTGGAGGTTCATTGACTCTATTTTGACTCAAATAGAATTTATTTACAATATGTAACATGCCCAAGAAGGGTCTTTCATACATGACAATGAAATTCTAGAATTGTAGACTCAATGACAAGCCCTAGAAGCTCTCAATGGGAGTTTGACCTATAAAATAAATTTCCTTGAGCATGAAACCAACGCCTCAAGTATAACAATAATAAATTTATTTTGTCATTACATCAAATAGATAAAATTATGATTACATATGTCATTATGAAGACGGAACCTAGTTACATATTTCAACGCTCCCTCTTAACTAGGGAAGTATTCATAATCTATACAAGGTACTTGGACATTCTCAATCTGAAGAATTTTCATAAGAAGAGTTAGATTGGTAACACATTTGTTTGGCATCATATCGTCCATCATTGTCACATAGCAAGGCCTTGACTAATAGCTCTATCTCTCCACAAGATCAAAGAACAATGTTGGTGAGACCAATGACTTATAGACACCATCATCATTGTCTCTCAAGGTACATACCCCACCCGGGTGTTCACAAAGTATGTCCTTCCAGGACTATTCTTATCTTGGATTCTCAATCCTCAAAGAATATCTATCATCTTCGATTGCTCTTATCTTGGATGCCCTACCTCATCCTCAAAGAGTATTGGATGTCAAATGCTTACCCAATCCCCCAATATTTCTTTCCAAAGTGAAGACAAGAATAATGTGTCTATCTCTCCCTCTCAACTAGGGAGGATATACCCATACTTATAAAGGAATGTACCATTCCTATAAAAGGAATGTACCCAAGCTCCCTCTTATTCAAGGACTTGTCCAAGCTCCCTCTTAACCAAGTACTTGCTTCTAGCAACTTTCTACTCTTGGTGGAGATCATGGGACTATAAGCTGCTTGTAGGTCTCCTTCTTTCGATGTCATGAAGTTCATCTTCAACATTATGGAGTCTTCATGTTTTGTAGGGAATCGGCCCTCCATCACTTTCCTCTACGAGCAACATCGGTCATGTCATCCTTCTCTCTGTTGGAAAGTGATCCTCTAGACCCCATATGGCTTTTTCCTCATACAGCTACCTCTTTCAAGTCATGTTTCCAACAGGATCTTTCATCCAACCACATGAGTGCTAGTTGTAGGTGACATCTACAACACTCTTTTCAGTAGCCCTGTATCAACCCATCCAAATGTTGTTCAAAAATTATAAATGAACATCAAATCAAAATTACCTTTTGTGATGGCCTTTCATTATGACATCGTGCTTGCCTGCAACATCCTGCACATTCATAAACACATCTCCAAGACTTCATATGTCAAGGGTCTCCTTTCTTTACAGGCCTTATCACAGTCTTCTTCTCTATGGAGATGTCATGATTAATTCTTCTAGTCGTCAAATGTTGACTTCATGAGAACATAGTTGCATCTTTCACGATCTCTTCTTTCTTTCTTCACACATTGCTTCCCAGGAACTCATAGCTCCTTCATCTTTGTCAACCACCTCATATTCCATATGAGGACATATTATGTTGATTTCATCTTATCAATATGTGAACCATGCCTTCATGCATCTTTCCAAAGAAAGAGATCCCTTTTCTTTGATCATGCTCATGAGATAGAGCATTTTCTCATGCTCTCTACAACCATATGGTGACATGACTTAATCTATCAAATATATACATAACCCTTTCCTCCTTTTGGTTATCTAGACTTCCTTCGACAGCTTCCTTTCCTTGATTGAAAGTACTTCAATCAACTTGTCCTGTTGCACTCCTTTGTCACCATACCATGATCCTTCTAAACAATGTATCCCACACAAGGTGAAATTATCAGTGAGACACTTGCTTCTTCCAAGTAGAGGTGAACCTTCTAATGAAGATTTCAACAAAGGATCTAGATTATCCTCATCCGGTAGAAGCTCCTTAAACATGATGATGATGTATGATGAATTCCTTCTATCATGCTAGATGACTTTCTTTCAACTATATGCACTATACATGCTTTCAATGAGCCACTTCCTTTATGTGATAACTGCTACATCTGTGTAGACTTCTATTTTAGCTATCATTTTCAATCTATCTATAATGAGCTCTTGCTTCAATAGTATGTTTTTCCCATAATGCCATTTCCTAATATGATGCATCTTATCATACCTACGATGCTTCCTACCATGATAGCTATTATTTACAAAACTAAAAAGAACTTAGTGGAGGAGATTATCTCAGTCATAGTACAGATCTCTTACTTCCTCCTTTGATTTCTTCTTCTTAGGTTCTTCCACTTCTTCGATGATGTGGGCTTCTTCCCTTCCTCTTTTGTTGTTTCCCTTCTTGAGTTTCAGACAATCTCTCTTGTAGTGCCAATATTCATGACAGCCATAGCATTGGACCTTTAACATATTCATCTTATTCTTTTTATGAGGACCAAACCTTCCAAACTTTCCTTTCTTCCTAGCCATGGTAGCAAATGCTTGGAATTGCTCATTTGATCCTACATCACTTTTTGCCTTCAATCTAGTTTCTTCAATTTTACACAATGACCAAATTTCACTGAATGGGGTGGCTTCCTTCTTTCCAAAGATGCTAAATGTGAAGTTTCCCCATTCCTCTAGAAGTGCATTGAGCATTATGGTGATCATTTTTTTATCGGACATTAATTCTCCCACCTCTTGTAGTTGGTCTCTTATTTCTAATACCTTCATAAAAATGGGGCTATTCCAACATCCTTTGAGATTTTGTACAGCTCGTTCCTCAAAGATATTAATTCTCCTGCAGTACTTACTGAGAACAGTTCTATTAACTTGTAATATATTTCTTTTGATGTCTCCAACTTACATACATAAGGTATGAGGGGATCCTTGATGGATTCAACGAGAATCCTTTCAGCCCTTACTTCCCCTTTCATGTACTTTGCTAGAGCTTGAGCTTCTTCCTTTGGAGGCTTAGTGATTGATCCCTTAACATGTTCAACAACTTCATTTTCTATGAGGATCAAATCTGTACTCTTCTTCAACGCAAGAAAGTTCGATCTGCCAACCAATTTGCTGCTTTCCTCGCAGAATGAAGTAATTTTGATCGCAAATTCAATCATAAATATAGAGGTACTTACTTGTCAAGTGAATATGCTCCTTGATGACAGTATCTTCAAATGTCTTCTTGATTTTGCTGATGATGTTGATAATAGAAGATGTCTCCTTGATGAAGATGCCTTCCTTCAAAGGTGATCCTTCAAAGAGAGGGATAACACCTTTATACCTTGATGATGATGACAACGCCTCTTCTTGATTCCCTTGGATGTAGAGACTTCAAGATGCTTCAATGAGTAGTCCTTCTTTAAGTGGAGGTAGGGTTCTGTAGATCTTATCTTTGTGATGATGATGTGAGCTTCTCAAGAATGCTTCAAGTGTATAACCTTTCTTTCGATGAGCTAGGGTTTTGATGTCTTCTTTCTTTGGGATATGATGATCCTTTAGATGAATGGTCATTCTTGATGATTGATGCTCTTGATGATCTTCTAGTGCTTCAACCCTTGAGTGTCCTCCCTTAAGCTACCTTTCCTTGATATAGTCACCTTAACTCTGAAACCGTGTTAAGAAATCTAGGGGCAGCAAGTTAGGTGATTTCTCTTACTCTAACTGCTTGTGATGTATTTTGTTTAATTTGATTGTCTTCTTTTTTTTACGTGTTATTATTATGTGTTATTTTCATCAAACAACTACCAAACCATAAAGAAGAGTAAAGCAAGAGGACACAAGATATAGGCGATCATCCAGGGCCAAAAACTCTCCAACTAAGAGGAAAACCCGCCAGAATTCTTCTTTTCTTATAGAATTTCAATTGACGAATTCCAAGATCAATGACCCTTCACCAAGAACCCTCCAAGACCAAGTCAAACCTTTCCTCTTTATGAGCTTTCCTTCCAACAACTTTGACCTCAGCACGTTATGCAAATTCGATCCCCCAGTAGATACTTCTGCAATTTTGACTTCCCAGAAGATTCTTCTACAATTTCGGCCTCCAAGAGTTTCTTCTACAGAAACCCCAGATCACACGTGTGGCCAGAATATGGATGAATTTGCCTCCTTTCTCCTTTGCTTGAGATGGAATCTTCTTATTATCAATTTGGTTTGCAAGGGAGACTTTCTTTGACCCAAAACTTCAGCTCTCCAGGAGTGACTACAATTTTGTATCTTTTGTTGCATGATGATGCCCTAACCTTCACACTTGTGGAGGAATATAGCCCAAAACAGATCTAGATTGCTTCGCTCTTCCTTCTCCTTTCTTCGCTAGGTATTAGGCTTCTTTCTATATGTTGATCAAACTTCTTTTGATGCTTGAGTGAGTGAGTCTCGAATGATTTGAATGAGGTCGAGAACTCCTTTATATAGGTTATCTTGAGCCCTCAAATAGGCTGACTTCACCTTCTAGATAGGTCAACTTGCTTGTTAGCACTCGACAAGGCCTTGGAGGGTCATTTGACTCTATTTTGCCTCAAATAAAAAAAGAAATCCAATAAGTAACATGCCCAAGAAGGGTCTTTCATACATGACAATGACTTTCTAGACTTGTAGACTCAATGACAAGCCCTAGAAGCTCTCAATGGGAGCTTGACCTATAATATAAATTTCCTTGAGCATGAAATCTAGGGGCAGCAAGTTAGGTGATTTCTCTTACTCTAACTGCTTGTGATGTATTTTGTTTAATTTGATTGTCTTCTTTCTTTTACATGTTATTATTATGTGTTATTTTCATCAAACAACTACCAAACCATAAAGAAGAGTAAAGCAAGAGGACACAAGATATAGGCGATCATCCAGGGCCAAAACCTCTCCAACTAAGAGGAAAACCCGCCAGAATTCTTCTTTTCTTATAGAATTTCAATTGACGAATTCCAAGATCAATGACCCTTCACCAAGAACCCTTCAAGACCAAGTCAAACCTTTCCTCTTTATGAGCTTTCCTTCCAACAACTTTGACCTCGGCACGTTATGCAAATTCGACCCCCCAGTAGATACTTCTGCAATTTTGACTTCCCAGAAGATTCTTCTACAATTTCAGCCTCCAAGAGTTTCTTCTACAGAAACCCCAGATCACACGTGTGGCCAGAAGATGGATGAATTTGCCTCCTTTCTCCTTTGCTTGAGATGGAATCTTCTTATTATCAATTTGGTTTGCAAGGGAGACTTTCTTTGACCCAAAACTTCAGCTCTCCAGGAGTGACTACAATTTTGTATCTTTTGTTGCATGATGGTGCCCTAACCTTCACACTTGTGGAGGAATATAGCCCAAAACAGATCTAGATTGCTTCGCTCTTCCTTCTCCTTTCTTCGCTAGGTATTAGGCTTCTTTCTATATCTTGATCAAACTTCTTTTGATGCTTGAGTGAGTGAGTCTCGAATGATTTGAATGAGGTCGAGAACTCCTTTATATAGGTTATCTTGAGCCCTCAAATAGGCCGACTTCACCTTCTAGATAGGTCAACTTGCTTGTTAGCACTCGACAAGGCCTTGGAGGGTCATTTGACTCTATTTTGCCTCAAATAAAAAAAATATCCAATAAGTAACATGCCCAAGAAGGGTCTTTCATACATGACAATGACTTTCTAGACTTGTAGACTCAATGACAAGCCCTAGAAGCTCTCAATGGGAGCTTGACCTATAATATAAATTTCCTTGAGCATGAAACCCATGCCTCAAGAATAACAATAATAAATTTATTTTTCTCAGTACATCAAATCAGTGTTGCAAACATCACGATTTTTTGGCGATGTCAATAAAATCGGTGATTTTTTCGTGATGTTGATAAAATCAGAGATTTTTTCGAAAAAATCACGAGCCTAAGTGAAAATATTGTTTCGCCGCACAGCAAATCAATTTTAAAGGTCATTTTGGTTTTTCTTTTCATTCATTTGCAGACAAAGGACAGAGGTGACAGCTAAGGAGGAGAACTCATCTACAGGGGCAAGAGAGGAGAAAAGTGAAGGAATTTAGCATCCCAAGGAAAGAAAACTCAAGTTTGGACCAAGTTTCTTCAATTGAGCGTGATTTTCAAGTATGGACATCAAATTTGGCCCTATCTTTTTGTTTTTTCCTTGTTTTTCCTTTACCCATATATTTTTCATGATTTTTGCTTGGATTTGAGTGTGTTTTTTTGTCATTTTTGTTGCATTTATTGGAGAGGGTTTTTATGTCAAAAATGCAAAATCTTGATTGTTAGTTTTATTTGTTTAATTTCTTCTCGTGCCCTAGTTTTTTTCCATGATTTTTTCTTGGGTTTGAATGTGTTTTTTTTGTCATTATTGTTGCAGCGAGTTGAGGGTTTGTTTTGGGTCAAAATTTCAAAATGTTGTATGTAAATTCTAATTTCATTTGTTTAACTTGGAATTCTTCTTGTGCCCTAGGTTCAAAGTTTCGAACTTCAATCTAACATTAAAACTCAAGATTCAACAAAATTACAAACATGCTAAGGAAATTGGACCTTCTGCGGGAATTTGGTGAACTTGATGGAGGGTTTGACAAATCAAATTTGAGTTGCAAGTTATGTGGGCATCATATGACAGGGGGGGTATACAAATTGATGTTCCACCTTGCACAAATTCCTGGACATGAGGTAGGGCCTTGCACAAATACAAATTCAGAAATCAACCGTAGAGCCCTCAAATCATTAGAAGAAATAGAGACAACCAAAGTGACCAAGGAAGCTCTAAAGAGTCAAATTGAAAGGGGTGGAGTGGCAGGTTTGGGAGGTGACCGTGAGATTGGCACTGGTTCATCTTCAGCATTAGCATCTACACTCAACCCTATAGTTGCCTCATCATTTTTTGTTCCTAGAACCACACCTGGTGCACAACCATTTATCACGTCAACTCTTAAAAAAGGGGAGATAGAAGAAGTTGACAAGTTGTTGGGCAGGTGTCTTATTTGGAGTGATATTTCTTTTAGCATTGCCAGGGACAATCCATTTTTCCAACCGGCGATTGATTCTATTGCTATTGTTGGCCCCGGGTACAAAGCCCCTTCATATGATGACTTTAGAGAGCGCATTCTTCAAAATGAAAAGGTTGAATGCACTAAGATATTGGAGGACTTTAGCGGCTCATGGGCACACACAGGATGCACTGTAATGTCAAATGGTTGGACCACTCAAAAGGGTAGAACCCTTACTAACTTCTTGGTTAATTGTCCCGAGGAGACAATGTTTATGAAATTTGTTGATGCATCTACACATATCAAAGATGCACAACTATTATGTGAATGTTGGACGTGTTCATTCAGGAGGTGGGTCCACAACATGTTGCCCAGGTCATAACAGACAACGCTGCAAATTATGTTGTTGTTGGCAAAACGCTTATTGAGAGGCATCCTAACTTATTTTGGACACATTGTGCTGCACTGTTAAATTGGCAACTAGGGCCAAACTCCATGTGGGTCAGCTTATTTATGACAGCTGATATTTTTATTAAATCCCTCTCATCGAGAGGTGTAGGATTGATCCAAAGGTCATCCGATTCCAATATGTATTTATGGAGATATGAATTTATTTTGATTATGTAATTATTATCAAACCGACCAGCTCTTACGTAGGCTCAAGAAGCCCAAACTTCGTGTCTATTCATCATCTACACGTTATTATAAATAGAAGAGGATTTGAAGTCATTTGGAACTCACTTCAAGTGATCTCCTCTCCACGTCTTGGGTTTTTGGAGAAGGAGATACACTATAGATTACACTGACCTAATATACTAATATGTTGTCCATACAAGTCACAAAAGGTGGCCACAGTAACATTAAGGGTAGCCGCAGTAATATGGTGAAGCCGCAGTTGAAAGAAGCCCTACTAAATTACGCTGTAATGAAGACCTAGATCCACGCAAACATCCACATAGCAGATGAAGGCATATCGACGTCGGCAATAAGGATGATCCACGTAAATGTCCAAAACGCAGGCACACAGGCCGTAATCTACATGTTAGTAGATCCACGCAAGCAATGAGGATGATCCATGTACATACCCAGGCACGCAGGCCCTAATCTTTCATATACGCAATTCACGTTGGATGTGATATGGTTCATATATGCAGTTGATAAAAGATGTGATACGATGGACATATTACACTATTCAGATACATTGGATGATTCATATACGCAGTTCACGCTGGATGTGATATACTATTCAGACCATGATACATACAGGCCATACAATGCATTACACACTGCCATATGCTGAGAACTTATACGCTGGAAACCCTATGCTCTACACGCAGTCATGGCATATATATATAACACGCACCGCAATGAAACAGTTAAGTTACACGTCATAAAATGTAAATGCAGTGATGGTTATAGCCGCAGTGAAGAGGTAAACACTGTCATGGTATTACAATATGTGTATATATATAATAAGAATATACATGCACAACATTCATAAGACAGTCAACGCTCTACGACTGGAGACACTTAACATATATACGTTGGGCACGAGAAACATATCTACGTTGTCCAATAAAATGAACAACTGCAGTCATCAAGGATAGTCGCTGTGATGTATGCGGATCTGGCAATATAGATCAGGCTATCGTGTGGAGTAGATCAAGGTATAGAGACTCCAATCACTCATACGCAGTTCATGGAGACTCTTATGCACAGGTCATAGAGACACGTTATAATGAAAGGGAACCTATAGCTAAAGAATACCAATACGTTGTGTGTAATGGGATTGCGTGGAACTATAGCCTAGGTGCTTTGCTAGGCTGCAAGCCATAGCAAGCAACTAAGGCTGATATCAACAGAAGCAAATTGTTGCAGCATGTGAAGCAACGAGAAGGCAGAGGCAGCAACATGATGGGCAGCACTATGAGATCTTGTGCATGGGCAATACAATGACACATAGGCAGAGGCAGCAGCATGATGGGTAGCACTATGAGATCATGTGCACGGGCAGTACAATGATACATAGGTAGAAGCAACAGCACGACGGGCAGCGCTATGAGATCATGTGCACGGGTAGTACAATGATACATAGGCAGAGGCAGCAGCATGATGGGCAGCACTATGAGATCATGTGCATGGGCAGTACAATGATACATTAGCAGGGGCAGTAGCATGATGATGATGCACATTAGTTTGAGCAGCAT
Source organism: Pinus taeda (assembly GCA_000404065.3). NCBI lineage: Eukaryota > Viridiplantae > Streptophyta > Pinopsida > Pinales > Pinaceae > Pinus > Pinus taeda. The sequence continues at coordinate 5,101 of APFE030767743.1, read as the reverse complement.
TATGATGGATAAGATCATGGACATGGGCAGCGTGATGATAATCATGAGTAGTGCAGCATGGTGCAGTATGTAGTGGTGCAACTAGAGGATTAATATTCCTAATTAGCCATGGCTAATTGGAATATTCGATTTTGCTCAATTTTGCCTTCTACAGTTATTTATGAATAAAAAGGTGAGGAAAGGGGGACATAACTCACTTTTTGAATAAAGTCACTCCCTAGTACCACAATGTTGTAACTTAAAAGGGGAGCCAAGGAGGGCCAAAGGACCACGTAGAGTAGGGGCCCACGTGGACACTTGGAGGCACTGCGCAGATGGAGAGAAGCACGTGGCGAGAGAGAGGCTATGTTGGAGGAGGTGGCCCTTAGGGTTTTGAGAGAGGCCAACGCTATAAAGGAGAGAGGAGCCTCCTCATTTTGGCATTTGATTATGAGCATTTGAGCTAGTCACTTTGACTCAGAGCACGCTAGCTGTTTAGCCTGTCTGCAGCATTGTTTAGTGCATCGAATGTCTCCGTTCGGAGATCTCACCCTTAGCCCCGGGGGACTTCGAGTGCCTGCTCGGGCAAGGTACTCTCATCATTCTTTTGCATGAGGATCGATCTTTGGAGTTGAGGAGGAACTGAGCATTTGATGACTGCGCAATCTTGAGAGAGGAGGACGCAGTTTCTTTTGGTAGGAGCTCCGGATTGAGTTTATGTGGAGGATTTGAGCTGGGGGATTGAGCAAGGGATCAACACTTGCATATTGGAGGATTTTTGGCAAAGTTTCAGGCAGAGTTTTGGAGGGCTCTATTCAGTGGCAGCGCAGAGCCTTGAGGGATATTGTAGATCCTCAAGGGGGTGATTTTTGGGGGTCAGCTATTTCAAAAAAGCTTTCTGGGCTTTTCTGGGTTTATTGAGCAAAGGCTAATTCCAGAGTTTCAGCATTTTCAGAGGACGGAAACAGCCCCAAATCCTCATTTGATTCCAGCAGTAGCAGCAACACAGCAATTCTCTCGCAGCTTGGACACAGTTCAGAGAGAGGCCATTCCCTTACCATTCTGAGTGTATTTCTTCACTTGCCTTGTGCAAGTCGAGGTGCTATCTTCTAATCACCTCTTGTACTCTTTCCATTACTCAGTATAATAAAATGGCTTAGCATTTCTCTCTGCATTTCTTGAGTATCTGCTTATATTCCATGTATACATTATTGTATGTTGCACTACTGTTATTTTTATCTCTTGAGAGTCCATCTCTGGTTGGGGTTTGCTTGTGTTTAAGTGATATCGTTAAAAGGGGATATTATAGAGGACCAGATACAGCACGATGATAGGTATCAGTTGAAGTAGAATGTCTTCAACTGATCTCATCATTATACGAAATGATCTATGCAAGTCAAAGTGTTGACTTCTGTTGTAAATGTACTATCTCTCTCTTTCTCTGCTGAACTTTGAAGAACATAAAAGAAGAATTGATCAAGGGTTCCCCCACACATTATGGGGTTTGTCCTTGGCTTGTGCCACATCTTGTGTCCTCTTGTCTTGGCTTGTCTTCTGCGATTTATATTTATGTTCTATCTGCAGTTTATCTTAATACTGATGTGATTGCTAACTGTGAAAATTTAAATAAATTGCTCTAGCGTAGAACATACCTAAACTTAACATGGTATCAGAGCTGAGGTGAAGGCAATGTCCAAGAAAGAGTGAAAGAGCAATCACGAAGACAGTTGGGACAAGATAGAAGGATCAATGGGTTCCTCATAATTCACCTAGAGTGAATTCGAAGCAGAGAATGTTATCAGAATGACGCAGTGGAATTTTCTAATGGCCTACCTAAAGATCTGGGAAGTTCAAATCTAAGGGTGGAAGGAAAGGTAGATGTCTTGATGATAAGTTCGGCCCTTATGCAAAGGAGTGTCTGAATGACAGAGTTGCAGGTCATCAAGGATACGACCGTCTCTTCAAAGAAAGCAAGGAACCCCAGAATCACTTTTATGTACTTGATCGCAAGAAGAACCTGGTGTCCATTTCGGAAATGGAAGACAAAGGTTTCAGAGGGACACTCATCGATGGAAAGGTACGTGTTTGAAATAGAATTTTCAAAGATGCTTTTAAGTTCAGGGTTGTATTAGATTACAGTAAATCACTGGGGACCATGTCCATTGACACATAGCACCGGAAGTTTCTGAGTCAGATAGTGACAAGGAAGCTTGAATTCAAAAAGAGCATGAAAGTACATGTCTAAGATGTACCGAAGGAAAATCTTACAAGGGGACCATTCCCCTCGTGTAGCAGGTCCACAGGTTTGAAACAACCCATGGAGTTTGAGATTCTTGAACGGGAATCTCATGTATACAAGTAGAAGAAAGCCCTTTATGGCTTGAAGCAAGACACCCCAGGCATAGTATGGGAGGATCAACAGTTGTCTGATGAAGCTGAGATTCACTAGGAGTGAAATCGAACCAAAGCATCCGAAGGTTGTAGATGACAGACCTCATACCGGCACCTATGTTTGACAGGTGCAGACCCTCTCATTTGTAGAAGACAGAGGGAGTTGGATTCCGAATGTGGAAAGATAAACTGCAAACCTGTGACTACCTCAAGGATCTTAACTTTCAAGAAAATTATATGGTAGTAATGTCAGACCGGATTTGGGAAATGCCTCTGAGTTTCATAAACTCATTCGCATTGATGTTCTTGGAGAACCTTCGTTCGGGCATGTGCGATACAGTTAGGACGGGGAGCTCATATTTGGTTGAGCCTCACTATAATGGTGCCAAGAATCCTCTGAGATGTCTTCAGGACACAATCTCTCATGGATTGAGATACACTACCGGAATTATGAAACTACATGATTATTCAAATGTTGATTGGGCAGGCAGTGTGGAGGATCAGTGGAGCACTTCTTAGTGTTGTTTCTCTTTGGTTTCTGCTTCAATATCATGGATGACCAGGAAGCAAAAGTTGGTTGTCATAAGCACCGTCGAGACCGGATATATATCTACGAGTATGATCTTGTATGACGCTGCCTAGTTGGGGAAGCTCTTCAGTGAGCTATTTGTACGCATACCACTGTGATTCTCCGTAACAACCAGAGGTGGGATTCAATTATTGAGGAATCCCGTATTCATCAATTGCTCCAGCAGATAGACATCATGTACTAGCTTATCTGGGATATGGTAAGTCAATGAGCAAGGAGGCTCCATCGCATTAAGATGATGTACAGGTCGATACACCTTGTTAAAGCCCCGAGGAAAGATTTAATCTGTGATTTTCCCAAACGACTTGGAGTCGTCAAGAAACCCTTGTACAAGGGTCATGCATGTTGCATACATTGAGCTTTAGGAGCTCTGAGGGCTTGCAGTTCTTACTGGAGCAACATACGACCACAGGGTGACTCACCCTCCCCTGGTGTGCGCACTGGAACAAGATGATACGCTCTCTTGTTGGACAAGATGATTCGCTCTCTTGTGGAACAGGATGATTCGCTCTCCTATGTAGCAGGATGATTAGTTCTCCTGTGAGGCCTGGATTGATGTGTTCTCCATGGCGATTGTAGCAGGATTGATGTGTTCTCTTGTGAAGACGGGATTGATTAAGTTCTCCTGTCGAGGCATCCTACCCATGCAGTCTGGGACTCATGGGAAGTACCTCTCATCTGATCAATGAGCAGGGAAATGAAGTTAGGGACCATAGTAGTACTGATGGACGCATCGTTGTATCTACCGTACTCACTACACTAGGATGACCTCCATTGATCTGGGATTACTGGTCTGGGACCAGTGGTAGGAGTTGTACATACTATGACGCTGACTTCGGGTCGGCTAAGACTGGTCTGCGACCAGTGGTACATACTCCGAGACTGATTTCGTGTCAGTGCAGGACTGTTCTGGGACCAGTGAGAGTCGTACATACTATGATGCTGACTTCAGGTCGGTTGAGACTGGTCTGGGACTAGTAGTACACTCTCTGAGCCTGCGATACTGGTCTGGGACCAGTGGTAGGAGTTGTACATACTATGATGCTGACTTCGGGTCGGTCGAGACTGGTCTGGGACCAGTGGTACATACTCCGAGACTGACTTCGTGTCAGTGCAGGACTGGCCTGGGACCAGTGAGAGTCGTACTATGATGCTGACTTCGGGTCGGTTGAGACTGGTCTGGGACCAGTAGTACACTCTCTGAGCCTGTGATACTGGTCTGGGACCAGTGGTAGGAGTTGTACATTCTATGACGCTGACTTCGGGTTGGCTGAGACTGGTCTGGGACCAGTGGTACATACTCCGAGACTGACTTCGTGTCAGTGCAGTACTGGTCTGGGACCAGTGGTAGGAGTTGTACATACTATAACGCTGACTTCGGGTCAGCTGAGACTGGTCTGGGACCAGTGGTACATACTCCGAGACTAACTTCGTGTCAGTGCAGTACTGGTCTGGGACCAGTGGTAGGAGTTGTACATACTATAACGCTGACTTCGGGTCGGCTGAGACTGGTCTGGGACCAATGGTACATACTCCGAGACTGACTTCGTGTCAGTGCAGGACTGGTCTGGGACTAGTGAGAGTCATACATAATATGATGCTGACTTCGGGTCGGTTGAGACTGGTCTGGGACCAGTAGTACACTCTCTGAGCCTGCGATACTGGTTTGGGACCAATGGTAAGAGTCGTACATACTATGACGCTGACTTCGGGTTGGTTGAGACTAGTCTGGGACTAGTGGTACGCACTCTGAGACTGACTTCTGGGTCAGTGGAGAATGGTATGAGACATTCTCGATCAATTCTTCTTCTTCATAGTTCAGCAGAGCTGAGTTGAGCAGAGCCAGTAGAGCTAGCAGAGCAGAGCTAGCTGAGCCAGCAGAGCAGAGTTAGCAGAGCCAACAGAGCTGAGCAGAGCAGAGCTAGTGGAGCCAGCAGCGCTGAGCAGAGCTGAGCTGAGTGGAGCAGAGCCAGCAGCACTGAGCTGAGTAGAGCAGAGCCAGCAGAGCTGAGCAGAGTTGGGCAGAGCAGTGCAGGGCACTGATGGCCAAGATAGTACAGTCGGACTTATGGATCACCGGATGGAGTTCTCCCTAGTTGAGAGGGAGTGTTAAATTGGCAACTAGGGCCAAACTCCATGTGG
>APFE030767742.1:0-15787 GCA_000404065.3 Pinus taeda | reverse complement strand
TGGGTCTACCTCTGGTATCCTATATAACTTATTTCCTAAAGTTATAATAAAAATGTGAGACATAGAATCATACACAAAATGGTCCTTCCATAAGTATGGTTGGCCTAATAATACATCACAAACTTCAAGAGGAGTAACTCCACATACTACCTCATCTATGAAGGGTTCGGTGTTGGAGGGAAGGTGACACTATTGGATGACACATAGATCTCATCCTTATTGGAGCCACCGAATGATGTATGGATGTGGGTGTGTTGTAGTTCATAATCCCATCCTCTTATTGGCTTCTACTATGATGAAGGTCATTTTTCTCCACCTCTTGACAATGACGTGCAATGACGATCCCTTCACCCACATGTTTGAGTGGAAGATATGATCCCCTTCCTCTAGGTCTTCAGGCTCAATCTTCTAGACCTTGCTGGTGGAAATGGTGGCATTGGGCTCTATATCAGCAATTTTATTCCCTTTGTCATTCCCCTTGTCAAGGTTTGACTCCGAGTTGGAACATGCATCTGACTCTAAAGACTTCCACTAGGCCACTAGTGACCATTTGGCATGACACTCGTGTTGTGAGTGGTGATCTTGTGGACCAAACACAACTTACATGTTTCCTTCTTCATCTTTGTGGTGTTTTTCTTTTCGTACAACTTCGATGGGTTGTCCTTGGTCACCCCACCTTGGCTTTGTCCTTTTTTCAATGGTCTGCAGGCGCATTTTACCTGCTTCATATTTGTAGATCCAAAGTCTCACTTCTTCTATTTAAATTTTTGTTCAATATTGGTAGCATATTAGTATCCCCCACCAAGCAAGGAGATTTCTAGGAACTCCATTTATTCCTAAATGTACTTCTCTAGAAAGTCGTGACACTTGAGCACTAGATTGCATGAAGATAATTTAATACGCATAAATGTATGAAAAATATTTGTGAACTCATGCACATATTCGTCCCTTTGTTGTCGTAGTATGCTCCATGGTATATATTTATCCTCATAGCTCCCAATGGGGTAATATTGTTCCTTGACAACATCTTCGAAAGAGTTCCATGAGGGTGCGGTTGTGAATGGAGAGGGCTCCTTGACCCTTTTCTCATAGTAATTTTCCCACCAGTCCTTGACATGGGGAGCGACCTTAACCAGTGCAAAAGTAATCTTCTCCATATTAGAGAAAATATGGAATGAAGAATAACCCTCTAGTAGATTCAACCATTTATCGACAACATTTTCATTTGAATTTCAAATACATGGATATTGAAGTTCACTTGTACCTTAAATGGGGAAGTGGCTCTGAAGTGACTTTTGGATGAAGATCTGTCATCGATGGAATCCTCCAAAGGATCTGGGAAAATTTGTCCATCATCTCATTACTTTATTTATCAAGGGATTTTTATATTAGCAATTTTATAGGATCTCCTACCACTGCATCTTTATTTTCCTCTAACATGGGAGGTCGTTGGTGTTGGTAGGGATAACCTTGAAAGGGTTCACCTAATTCAAGTCCCAACTTCTTATACCTCAACCTCATTTGGGACATGAAAAAAGAAATTAGAGAAAGAGAAAACCATTATCATACCATTGATATGGAAATATATAGGAATAAAATGAAATACAAATATAAACAAGAGAACAAAGCTATAACCAAAACATAACTTTAATTCATTGATAACAAAGTACTAAAAACTATTACATGCAGAATGGAAATAAGCTAGTCCAGGCGATGGTAATTTATCTCTAAGAAGATATGTGGCAACTACATGCCTTCTAAATTGTGTTACAATTAGGCTTGGAGGCCTTCTTATCATTAAGGAATAATGGGAAACCCTAAACATCCAAAATCCTAACCCGAGGAGATGAATCGCCAAATACTCATGGGCCCTATTAGGGTTAGTTAGAATGTCAACTTCTCGGTGTTGTATATTTAGCATATGATCTCCATTTGACTACCATAATACCCCATTTCAAATATATCTAAGAGGAGACTAAAAGAATACCCATAAATTGGTATTCCATTTTTCTAGACTCTCTCGTTTCCCAAAAAAATCTTATGGGCCCTCAAATTAGCTCCAGAAGCTGAGGACTCGAAAGGTGGGAAAAAATAGTAAGGTGTGCTACATTTAAAGAAAATGAAGGAAATAATGGTCGCATTCCAAGTGGAATATGGAAGTGTCCACCAATATCGAACTATATCATTTGTGTACATACTTCCTTAAAATAGATTCATGAACCACACTTTGAGTTCTAATATGAGCTAGTAATGCTAGTTGGAAGGCCATTATCCAAAATCTGGCCAATATTTGAAATGGCACAAAAAAATGAGGGGTCAATTTAGAAAAATTTGCAAACTCAAGGTGATATTATTAGATTAAACTTTAACATAAAAATGTTCCACTACTTGGAACTCCTAATGTATTATTTTTATGTTTGTATAACTTTCTATCTATCTTAGGCTACCTTAAAATTTTGTTTGATCCTATAAACCATCCCTTCCATTTCCCACAACTATTTTTTTCCCAACATAATTTTATCATCTTATCTACACCAATTTAGTGGAACACGACATTTCCACCCATACAAATATCCACAGGGATAATTTTGAGCAATGCATGATAACCATTGTTGTAGGTGAATTCCATTACTAGTAAATAATCATCCCACCTGATAGGTTTATTCATGACATACATAAACAACATAAATTTCAATACTTGATTTAATATCTCTCTTTTCCCATTGGTTTTTGCATGGTATCTAGAGCTAAACCTAGTTGTGTACCCATTCAAGCAAACACAACCTTCCCAAAGTTTGAGGTAAATTTCACTTCTCTATATAATATCATTTTCGTAGGTATGTCATGTAGTTAGGAGATTTCTTTTGTAAAAACATCTTCCACATGTGAAACCTTGTAATTAGACTACACATTAATAAAATTAGGAGATTTAGTTAATTTTGTCTACTATTACCATGATAGAGTCATGTTGCCTTTAAATTCTGATAAATCTAGTTATAAAATCCAAGAATAATGCTTCCCATTTCCACTTTCGTATAGGTAAGGGATGCAACAATTTGACTGGATGTTGGTGTTGTACTTTCACAACTTGTTATTCCTAAAACCTTTTCAAATATTTTGCAATGTCCCTCTTTATTCCTGGTAAGAAAAAATCCTTCTTATGTGCAGAAATCATTTTTTGATATCTGGGATGTTCTGCATGTTGATTGTAATGATATTTTGTCGAAAATAGGCTTTTAATCTCGCCTTCATTTGGGACATAAGTTTTGTTTGATAAATTGGTAGTCCTTATTCATTAATTTCATACTTCAATTTTTATTTTTTGGCAGTTCTGCTCCTTAAAATATTATGAATCATATCATAATTTAGATGTTTTAATGTTGTTATTTTTACTTATTCATAAAAATGTGTCTCGTGCTTTTTTTCACATTTATCTTGCATAAGTGTCTTAAAAATCGACTCAATGCATCGGCCACCTTATTTTTCTTTCCTTATATGTGCTTGATGTCAAAAATATATTCACTTAAGAATGCCATCCACCTAGATTGTGTTGCATTGATTCTAGGTTTGATGAAAAAGTATTTAAAAATTATATGATATGTTATCAAAATAAACTTCTTTCCAACCAAATAATGTCTCCACATTCTCAAGGCATGAATAATTGGATGAATAAATCCTCTATCCTCTTAAGGGGCTACTTATTTTTAAAAATTAACTTATATAATTGATGATAATCAATACATCGTCTAAGACTCTCATCCTTCTTCTTAAAGAAAAAAAGTTATGCATCCCATGGTGACACACTGGGTCAGATATATACTTTTATTAAGCATCTCTTGCAATTATTTTTTTAATTCCATCAACTTAGGTACACTCATCTGATATAGATATTTGGATGTTAAATTTTCACTTGGTATTAATTCTATGGAGAAAATTATTTCTCTTTTTGGGGGCCAACCCAAAATTTTGTCAACGAACACATTTGGGTACTCGTGAATAACTTCCAGCTCATTTATAGATTTATCATTTTTGTTTAAAGAATTATCCTCCACTTTGACAAAAAAAGGTTGACATCCTTTTCTTTCATCCCATTTTAGATGCAAGGTTGATATCTAGCGTACATATATAACCCTCAATATTCCCCTTATAACTTGCATGCCATTTTCGAATCTGCATAGAATAATTTTTACTAGGCAGTTTACAATTATTTGATTCCTTTCCAACCAATCCATTATTATCATAATGTCATATAATCCCAAGGGTATAATATTTAAGATTATGGTAGTCTAAATACCATTTAAAGATACTGAACAAGCCTTCATCTATTTTGTAACTTTCTTTTTTCCCTTGTGGCAAACTAAACTAGCCAAGAGGCCTTATATTTTTCATAATTAATTTTACATTTTTCTACCACTTGAGGACTAATATAACTTAGGCAAGATGCATGATATATTAATACAAAATTATTTTGGTAAAAATGATACCTGCAATTTCCACCATTGTGGGCTAGTGTTTCGCTTGGCATCCTTCTAGGGTCACATTGATACATGATATGTTTCTCGCTACACCATTCACAATAGAGGCTTCCTAAAGGTGCTGTAAATTTTTCATCGATCGGGTATTGTATGGTCAATTTCATACTAAGTGGGTTTCTCCACAACCCTAGCACCTTATAGGTTCTTTATCTTTACCATTAACTTATTTTTTGGTATTCACTTGTTTAAACCCTACTTGAGTTTGGCCTTATCTTTTTGCCAGTCGAATATTATTTTTAATCCAACTCTGGTTCTAGTTACTCTTTCTAGACTACTTAAAGGACACAAATTTACCACTCTTTCCACCTCGAGCCATCTAATAATTTTTGTTGTTGGACCACAATTTTAAATTTATGTTCTTCTACTTGCCCTATTGGTAACATATTTGAGCTTCTCTGACTACCTTGTCCATGGTCTTTGAGTTAACCTACTTAATTATTTCCTTCAATGAAGGTGGAATACAACTTAAAAATCAATGTATATTATCTTTTTCATCCTTAAGGTATAACACCTAATGTAATAAATGAATAAACATATTGACCAACTCATTCATTGTCATTTTTCCCAACTTTAGTTAATTAGATTCAGTTTCCTTGTTATCAAAATAATTCTCTATTAAGCAACTCCGTTTAAATAAACGTTGAAATTATTTTGAGTCAACCTAATTTCCCTCTAAGTTACGAACTATCCTCATTTCTTCCAACCATAGGGAGGTCCTTCCCTAGAAATGATAGTTTGTCATCTTGAATTTTAATTTAGTGGTCTTGACACAAAACCTATGTACGAGACCTTCCAAAGCTATCACTAACTTCAATAACATGGAGATTCCAAAAAATACAATTCAAAAAATAAGTTTTCTTATTTTCCCTCTAAATTATTTACCCCTGTGCATGACATCATCATCTTCAATCCTATTGGTTCTTTTAAAGTTAATTTTGTTAGTATATTTTTTTTTCGAGGCCCATTTTTTACCTTAAAATTCCCCTAATGCAGAAAACAAGAGGGTAATAACCAAAATTTTCACCACCCCTACATTTAGTAAGCCCATTCATTTTTCATGAGTCAACAACCTAGCTAGGCCTTCAGACGATGACAATAATATCTTTTTTTTTTGTAAGCTATGGAGTTACCATTTTCTATTAATAAAATTGAAACCACTACAATCTTAAGGTGGTCTCAACCCACCCCGAGGGGAAATCAGGTTTCTTGACCACCTGTAGTTTTTGACAGCTAACCAAAAATAGAAAGTTTTCAGTCTATCTTTCCAGGCTTTGTAAACATCAGCCTTATATCTGTTACTATTTTCATATGACTGCAAATAAAAATAAAAAGAGATCCTACACATAGCTAATGGAAACTAAGAACTACACTTTTTTAAATTCTTCAAAAAACATGCCTTTTCTTCACTGGTTCCCTGCATCTTCTTGTTGCTCCTTCTCCTTCTTGATTAAAAAGCCACTCGCCTCTAGCTGCTGCTGAATATCTTCCAGCCTCTTGTCCTGCATGAGTAGGGTGATTAGAATGTTCTTCAACTCTTTTTTTTAGATTGGGGATCCCCTGTGATAATTCAGCCATTTCCAAGGCTATCTGCTCCATAGCCTTAGCCATAAGCCTCTTCATTACCCAATATAAGTGCAGAGATTGTTTATATAATGTCATTCGGCCATGGGTATGTCCTGGATCTGGCAGAAGATATACCCAGTCGTCCATTTCCTCCTCAGACTGGGCCTGTATTGCCTCTTCCTCCCAATGCTCAATTATCCTTCTGATTTTCGGGTTTGTCTTCTCGCAGGAGGCTCTCTCAGCTGCCTGAACTTTTGTCCCAATATTTTTCCTTCCCTTCCTACTTGCCCCTTCAGCGCTGGTCTCCCCATCTTCCACCGTGCCTTCTCGGCAGCATCGACCCCGTCTGCTTCTTCCCTCTGCTACTCCTCGCCTCCTCTGGCCTCCCCTGCCTCGTCGACCTCGCCCTCTAATCCGTCTTCCGCTCTCTTCCTCAGCTTCCCGTTCGTGACTTCCTTCGGCTTCCTCTCTTCCTCTTTTCATGGTCCTACTCCCTGTGTTTCTCCCAGTCCGTCCGCGATTTCCAGTCCCCTTTTCTTCCTTTTCATTTTTCGCTTCGATATCTTCGCTCCCGCTCTCTGAATCATCATACACTGGTATGTAAAACTGCTCTGTATCCCCCTCCATTATTCCTTTACCCTTCACATCCTGGTTCCCTCGTCCCTGGTTCCCTTCTTCTACCCTGCTCCTCATCCATCTACCTGCTGTCTTACTGCCTTCTGCCGCCATTCTTCCCTCGCGTCTTTGTTTCCTTCTTCGCGTCCCTGTTCTTTCTATTCGGCTCTTGAATCCTCCCTCTCTCCCAACTGTGTACGGCTGATTGTCGCCACCCTCTCCCATTTCTTTGCATGCAGTTTTCTTCATTCCTCTTCACCACCCTTTCTCCCTTATTCCTCCCCTCCTTCTTCGCTTATAACTTACCTCCCTTACTGCTCTGCTGTCCCATTCTCCCATGATATCATTCCCCTGTCTTGTTTCTGACATATTTATAGATCTACCGACCTCCGTCTGTACCTTGCTGTCTGTTCGCCTTGAGAGGAGATCCTTCTCACCGATCCATTTGCCCGTGGTAATCATTCCCTGAACCCCATCTGTTCTTACCTTCCTGACACACTGTCGAACATTAATTGTCCGACTTGCCACCTTGCTCATCCCGATCGGGTGTCTTGTCCTCACTCCTTCAAACTATGACTGATTCATTATGATCCTGGGTAATTATGTTTTTAAGTTCTCCCCAGCTTTGATCTGCTTCCATTGAGGGCCAACTCCTGTCCAAACTTTTGGCCGCCTCTTTACTCCCCCAATTAGCCAAAAGGTCCGCAGCCCTGTTCCCGTAGCATCTCAAATGATTTATTATTTTGTATTCGATTCTGTTTAGCAAATCCGCTATATCTTGAATAATTTCCATTGTCCTCCCACTTTTTGCAACTTGCTCTCAACTCTTTCCATCCTTTAATTTGCGCAGCATCCAAATTGTTATCTGTGAATCCCCTTCTATCTCCAGATTCATGTATATGTTTCTCACTGATATTCTAAATCCTTGGTGTACCGCCCAAAGCTTCGCTTCGTTGTTCGTCATTTCGCCTCCCCATTCCGCGAAAACCCACCTTGTTTTTCCTTTGCTATCTCTAAAGATACCTCCTAGGCCTGCTGGTCCAGGGTTACCTTTAGACACCCCATCAAAGTTCAGTTTTATGAAATTCTCTTCTGGATATCTGAATTGGTTGGGACTTTGTATTTGAGGGTCGCTTCTATTCTCTTTTCTGGGATAAATCATACTAAATTCATAGCTAAGTTGGAAACTATTCCTCCTTCCTCTTGGTTCATTCTCCAGTCCTCCTCTTCCCATGTCTCAGATAGAACTATTTCTTTTATCGATTTGCACACCTCCTCCCAAATTCTTTCAAGTTGACAGCTTTTTCCCCTGAAGATCCTCCTATTACGTTCTTTCCAGAGGAACCATATCACGAAACCTACCGATAAGTTCCATATTCTTCTTATTACTTTGCTGTGAAATTGTTCGTTGCCCCATTGCATTATGGTGTTCTGAATGCTGCATGGATCTCTCATTGTCTTCCAAAAAAGAAATCTAATCTTCTCCCATAAGTTTCTTGCAGAAAGGCATTTATTTAGTATGTGCTCCTGTTTTTCCTCTTCTCTGCTGCATAGGCTACATCTCGAGGGCCCATAATAGCCTCTCTTCTAGATTTTATCCCAGGTTAGAATCCGACCCTTACTAACCAGCCATGCGAATATTGTGATTTTCGGCCACCATTTTCCTTCCCATATTATTCTCCAACCCATTGCACCATCCTCCCTTTCTTGTTTTGTTGTTAAGTAATAGGATTCTTTTACTGTAAAAGTTCCTTTCATTGATCTTCCCCACCTGAGAATGTCCATTCCTGGTCGAGTTTTAATTTTTCTCAATTCTACTTCTTTAGTGTAAATTTTCTCCAGTTCTTGGTTTATATTTTCAAACCATTCCTCTGGTTTCCTCCAAGTCCTCCATATTCCATTGTTCTCTTCATTTTGCTAATAATCCATAACATACTCCATACCTGCCCTCTTCGCTTTCTGTTGAACTTCTTGTAAGGTTTGTATCTCTGTCAGTTTATCTCTCTACTGCCATCCATCCTCCCAAAATTTGGTGCTGCTTTCTTCACGGATTTCCCAAAAAACATGTTTTTTGACCACATCTCTGTTATGACTTGCCAATTCCCATATAGAGGATCCTTTTGAGACTTCTTCAATTCTCAGTCTGCCTTTTATTGAGTCCGGCATATTATATATTTTTTCCCAAATTTTTTTCCACACATCCTTTCCTCCTTGTACCCATCTCCACCATAATTTGGCTCCTAAAATCTTATTTAGCATTTCCGGATCCCTTATACCTAATCCTCCTTCCTCTTTTCTTTTCACCAGGTTTTTCCATGAGACTAAGGCCCATTTCCTCTATTGTTTAGGTCCTCCCCAAACAAACTTCCCAAATATTTCTTTCAATTTTGTGCACACTCCTTTGGACGCTGCTCTGATGGAGAGAGGGTAGATAGGGATCGATTGCAGGACCGATTTTAACAGGACTATTCTACTGGCTATGTTCAAAGATCTAAATGACCAGCTTGCCAGTCGGTTCTTTATTTTATCTATTACATCCTGCCAATTTTTCATCCGGGTGGGGTTTATATCCAACTAGTTCCCCAGATACTTGGTGGGGAGATCACCCTGCCTGAAGCCTAAAGTTCTGGTTAGATGAGCTTTGATAGAATCAGGGGTGTTTAATATAAATGTACATGATTTTTCTTTATTTATCTCCATTCCTGAAGCCTCCATGAAGATTTCAAGTATTCTTTTGATATTCCTTACCTCTTTTATAGAGACTTCTCCAAATAGCATTATGTCGTCTACAAATTGCTGATGCGTTATTGCCAAATTGTTTCCCCATGGTTCTAAGCCTTTAATTCTCTTTTCCCTTAGCTCTCTTTTGATAATTCTCCTAAGCCCTTCAGCTGCCATTATAAATAGAAAATAAGAGAGTGGGTCTCCTTGTCTTATTCCCCTTGTTACATTAAAGGTATTTGATGGGATTCCATTTACCAGTATTGAGAAGATCGGTGTTGAGATCATGTTGTAGACCCATTCAATCCATCTCTTTTCGAAACCAAATGCTTCAAGCACCATTCTAAGGTATCTCCAGCTCAAGCGGTCATAGGCCTTTGATAGATCTAGTTTTATCATCATTCCCCACTGCTTCTTCTAATTTAGGGAATGAATCATATCCTGTGTAAATACTAGTCCATCAAGTATTTGTCGCCCCTCGACAAAGTCAGTTTGTTCGGGAGAGATGATATTCAGGAGTAAAGGCTTTAATTTTTTCGCTATCAGGGTAGCTATAATTTTATAAATGACATTGCATAGTGCTATTGGGCGAAATCCTTGTGCATTCTCCGACTTATTACTTTTAGGGATCAAGGTTAGAAAGGTTGAGTTAATACCTGGCCAGATCTTTTGCTTCATTCTTGATTCCTCGACAACTTCTAAGATTTCCTGCCTTAAGAAGTGCCAGCCTACCTGGTAGAATTGTACTGTATACCCATCGGACCCTGAAGCCTTGCCTTTTTTCATATTCATAACAACTTCCTCAACCTCTTCCATACTAGCTGCCCTCATCAACGCCTTGTTCTCTTCATTTGTTATGAGTCTTGGTATTTCCTTGCAGATATGTTCAATTGCTTCTCCTCATGCCTCCGGTGGTTTAGTGAGAATTTCTTTATGGTAATCCACTAGGACTTTTTCAATTCCTCCCTGTTCTATTACCCACTCCCCCTCTGCATTTTTAATTGAGAAGATCCGATTCCTTTGTCTGTTTTGTATCATCGCTTGATGAAAAAATTTTGTATTCCTTTCACCCTCACACAACCATTTAATCCTTGACTTTTTCCTCCACATAATCTCCTCCTGTTTTCTCCTCTCTTCCAATTGGCTGATTATTCTGCCCTCCTCCTTACTCTGCTCTTCATCCCTTCCTTCCAAGATTATTCTCTGCTGAATGTCCTCCATTTCTTTCTCTAATTTCTGTTTTTCCTCCATGATGTTCCCAAACTCCACTTTGTTCCACTTTTTAATTTTACCTTTAATTTCCTTGAGCTTCAATTGAATGGCATGCATTTTTCCTTTCCCTTTAACTCTACTATGAGTCCACCATTCTTCCATTTTGCGTAAGAAATCAGGATTTCTGAGCCAAAAAGCCTCAAATCTAAATGGTTTCTTACCATTGTTTTTCTTGATATCAATTCTAGTCGGATCGGCCAATGGTCCGACCCTAGTCCTGGGAGGATTTTCATTTCTATGAATACATCTCAGTTCAATATTTGTTCAGATAAAAGAAACCTATCTAATCTTGAGGCTATCTGGCTTTTTCCTCCCCTCCTATTATTCCATGTAAAGACACCGTTAGTTGTGGGAATATCAACTAGTCTCTGTTCTGTTATTAACTCATTAAACTCCTCCATGCTCTGATCTGGTCTCCTTATACCTCCTTTCTTTTCTCCTAGGTCGCCAATCAAGTTAAAATATCCTCATATTATCCATAAGTTATCAGGGATGATTCGTCTTATTACCTGCACATTCTTTAGGAAATCCTTCCGTTACCTGGGTAAGTGGGGGTTGTAAACCCCTGAAATAAGAATTCTTTACTCCATTCATGTAACCTAAACAAACCTCTTAATATTCTAGGGAGGCTAATCCAATTCTCAAAAATTACCTCCTCAGGATTCCATATAATTTCTATACCCCCGGCTAAACCGACCGCATCTTGAACCATTACCTCATATTCAGGTCTCATCATTTTCATTATTTCTTGCAACTGTTGCTGGTCCATTTTTGCTTCCTGAATTAACATTATGCTGGGTTTGTCCTTCTTCAATCTCTCCTTTAAATATCTCAGCTTGCCCTTACTATTGAGCCCCCTGATATTCCAACTTGTAATTATCATTTATAACTTTTTGAAGGTTGTTGAAATACCTCTGACAGAGGTATCACTCTACCTGAATTGACTAGTGTTTCTCCCACTGCTTGAATCGTTTCATTTGTTGTTCGTCTGCCTCTCTTTCTGCCCCCTTTGTCACTATCGTCCATTCCCAGGTTTTGATTTCCCTGTGATCCTATTTGATCTGTTCCGATTTCTCGAATACAACGTTTCTTCTCTTTGTATTTCTGGAACGCTTCCTTATATTGTTGTTTCTGTGATTCCAGTATAAATCTTTCATCTAGGTTCTTCCATTCTTGAAGCAATTTCTTCATTATTGTTTCCTCTTCGGTCCCATTATCTTTTCGATTGTCTGACCCCCTCGGCATTTGTTCCACTATGTTCTCCTGGATTTCTCCCATCTCTACTTCTGCTTCTCTGTTCTGGCTTATACTTTTACATGTTGTCTCAATTATGATCTCCATTGGTGCATTTTCCTCATCCGCTTCTGCCTTCTTTCCACCTTTGATTTCTTCTTCCTCATCCTGAAGGACCTAAAACTTGTTCTAGTTTTCAGCTGGTGTATTCTTTTCCTTTGGTTGTCCTCTTGTTCCCTCTGATCTCGGTTTTTGCCTTCTCTGAACTTCTTTGAAACCCTTTTTTCCTATATCCGATCCTTCTGCTTTCCTTATTTCTTCCTCCATAATTCTTGTTGCTTCCCCCTCTCTACTCCGTGGGCACTGTCTGTATAGATGTCCGTACTCGTGGCACCTTCGGTATCTGAAGGGAATGTGCTCATAATCTATTGGCTGTTGCCATATTTCATCATGGAATTCCACTTCTATATATTCCGACAGGGGTTCTGCTATGTTCATGTACACACATATCATAGCGTAAGATGTGTACTTCCCTCTTTTGGTCGACTCTGCCACTTTGAAAAAACCGATCGAGTTTCGAATCCCTTCCAATATCTTAGGGTCCCAAAATTCTGTTGGTAACCCAAACAATCTGACCCATATGGGTGCTGCCAGTAATTTCTCAGCATCTGGGTTGTATCTATCCTCCCAATGTCTCATAAATAGTCCAGCATTGTTCTTGAAGTATGGCCCCTCCTCAAATATTCTCTCCTTGTCTTCTAGGTTTGCAAAAATGACTGTAAAAAATCCCTTTGCTCCTAGTTTTAGGTCTATATGTCCTTTTGGCTTCCACCTTAGTTGAATCCATTTTGTTAGATCCTTTTCAGATGGCCAAAACCCTATAAACTTACAGATCAATGCATGATCCTTCATATAGCCGCGGTAATCTTCCAGTTTATTGTTATGGATTACGTACCTTGGTTTTTTTGTGCCCTAGGTAAGCACCTGTTTCCCATTCTTGCTTGCCATCAGTTTTCCAGCACTGGTACGTCTCTATCATTCTCTTTCTGCATTCCTTGCTTCCCCCCTCCATTGGTTTCGCCTGCTACCACGTTTCTGAAGGAGGGGATCTCTCCCCTCCCGTGATTTCCGTCCATTGATCCATTCAGTCCCACCCGATTCCTTTCTCCCTCCCACCTTTTTGTTTACCTTTACAGATCTTCGTCCGCTTTTGTTTAAACCTTCCTCTCTCCTCCCGAGCCTCCTTCCCTCACCCGACAATGACAATAATATCAGTGGAAAAAGTAGGAACCATTTTCTTTGGCCACACTCAACATGGGAAAATGGGGAAGTCAGTTTGATAATCAAGACCACAAAAGAAATTGTTGTGAGGTGGATCATAATCCAACTTATCAAAGTAATTTCATAACCCAAGTGGGTTTCAAGTATGTGGATATATAGCCACCTAACCTTGTCATAATATTTGGAGAGGTATATATTTAGAACTAATCCTTTAATTTTCAATGGTTCTAGGTTGTGGAGCCCTTCCTTCATAACACCAATGGTGTTGTGAATTTTTCACCCTTCAAAAAATAAAAATTTCTCCTTGGAAATATATTTGGATGGGATAGGCTTAATTCGTTCAGTAATTACTTTGACTGTAATATTATAGATGTAGTTGTAGAGTGAAATTAGTCGAAAATAATTGAAGGAGGCAGCATTGATTAATTTTGGAATTATGGATATAAAATTTATGTTGAAAGATGCCAAAATCCACCCTATCCTTCTAGACTCCACCACTACTTGAAGAAGGTCATTCTTTTTGGAAGCTATTTAAGACCTCTTACATTTTCAAGTTTGATACTTCAAACATCAAATTCAGACTACCGTCATCATCTTCAAACTAAATAAAAATTTGTGTTATTATAAGAATATTTGCAATAGAAACACCTTCATCGAATTGGGAGAGGGTGCCAAAAATTCCATTCCAAAACCATCCAATATCCTCAAACAAAGTCGCATGCCCACCCTCCTTATCTTCCATGTTGTACATAGCATTGAATATTTTCCTTCCTTTTGTATAGTTTTGGAAAAAAAATGTTTTCATCTCTCATCTCTAGCCAAATTTCCTACTCCTCAGACCCCATAAGGAATCATTTTCCTCCAACAACTTCTTTTTCCTGGCTGGAGAATGGAATTTTTTTTTTTCTCTTATCATTTATGAAACCTCTATCTTTAGAGGCATGAAGAAGAAACAATTCATCCTCCACCTCTTTCATTCCATGATCATCCCTGATCCTCTTATTGGTTTCCCACTAGATTTTAATCTTCTTCATCTTGGATAAATTGGAAGAAAAATGTTTATTTGAAGATGACCCTAGGCCAAGATGATAAGAGGTCTAGTTGTATTTTTCTAGCGCCATAAATCCCTCATCCTTCAACTAGATAGCATTGAACTTGAAAGGACGAGTAGGTTTCCTCCCCACCTCCTTAATTTCCAAAAAAATGTTACTTATCATAACCCCCACCTCGAACCCACTAAGGAATCAATGGTATAATTTCCACCATCTGTTTATAAACAAGAAATCGATCTAGTCAATTTGCTATTCTAGCATCCCAAGCATGCTTATTCCTCCACATCAAGGCCATCTTAGTCATTTCAAAATCAATAATTTTATGGAAAAGAGTATCCTACGAGATTACCCTTTCCATGTAGGGACCATAGACACTAAGTACCCACAAATCTATACCAATATTAGCTGAGAAAAGATCCATATCAATAATAGAGTAAAAACCTAATGATTAAGTGGATTGATATATTTAGGGTTCCATCCATTGTCTTGGGTTGTGCTAAATTCTTTCCACAACTAGGCCTTGTAGTTAACCGGGGGGTTAGAAGCCAGGCAAAGCCACCCCTTCGTTGCATGGATTGCATAGTGGGGGGTGTCACAGGGGGTTTGAGGGGTGCATGTAACCCCACTCTATGGGGTTTGGTGCAACGCCCCTGAAATTTTTTTGTTTGAACCCTATATTAGGTTGGGTAGACCTACCTATGGTTTTGTGCAAGATTTCGCACATGGTTTTGGATGCAATGGTTTTTGGTCCATGGTATTGGATGGTTCAGCATGTATAAATATGTATTGTAACATTGAAAGGAATATAATGAAAAAGCAAGTTGGTAGTCCTAGTTTCGGGATCTAGGGGAAAATCTTTGTGTGTATGTGTTTTATGTGTTATGCTCTCGCATTGTTTATTTTCTATGTTTTAGAATTCCTATGCAGGTAATTTATATATGGGGTTAAACCCTACATTTGGTATCATAGCTATTTTGGCTTCAAGGGGATGCCTTTGTTGCTGAGGGGTTTTTCCCGGGCCTATGGTAGGCCCCATTCAATGGGAAATCTATGGGATTTATTCTAGTGGTAAAATAAGACGGCGAGCAGTGGAAAGATAGAGATTAAGAAATTTAATTGTTAGATTTTTTTAGTTGTGGATACTCAAGATGGAGGATCTATTGGTGGATAAAGATCAATAGATTGTGGTGGATCCGGGTATTAAACTAATGGGAGTGTCTCATCAAGAATGGAAGAAGTTGGATCGGAAGGCGAAGAGCACAATACAATTGTGTGTCTTAGATTCCGTATTGCTAAATGTATCAGGGGAAGATACGACAAAGGCTTTGTGGGACAAGTTACGAAATTTGTACCAATCTAAGTCTCTGGTGAATAAATTTCTCGTATGGAAAAAGTTGTATAACCTGTGTAGGAATTTACAGGGTAAGTTCCTCATACAGAACACCAAAAGGACACCGCTCACAAACAGATCACAGATCAATACACCAGTATTTTGACGTGGTTAAAACCCTCAGA
>APFE030767741.1:49916-66451 GCA_000404065.3 Pinus taeda | reverse complement strand
ACAGTGCACTACACTTCATCAGTTTACGACTCCCAGATTGATACCTTATGTAGTAATTTACGACACACTAAATTGACTAAACAAGTAGATGCATTTATGATTGGTCTGGATAACATATCTGCAACCTTATTGTGTATGCCCTTCTTATATCTAATCACAAGATGAAACTGTTGTAGAAAACCCATGCACTTATAGTATCTTGATTGTTGCAATTTAGTTTGTTAGTGCAAATATTGAAGTGGTTGATGATCTGTATGTATGACTGTTTCCATACCCATTAGGTAATGTTTCCACTTTTTCACACTTTGCACTAATGCATACAGTTATTTATCATATGTGGGATAATTAACTATTGCAGAATTAAATGTCTCAGAATGATAGCATATGGGTTTACCGTGTTACATCAACACTGCTCCCTTGGCATAGTCACTGGCATCTATTTCAATCTCAAATGGATGTTGAAGATCTGGCAGTGCTAGTATTAGTGTTGTACTAATTTCTCCTTCAAGGTGTCAAAGGCTTTCTACTGTTTTCCTCCCCACTGAAACACCTTTTTCAACCTTATTAAATCATGTAAGGGAGCTGCAATCAAAGAAAATTTAGCAATAAAATTTCTCCAATATTGTGCTACTCCTAGGAAAATCCTAAATTTTGTAGCAGATTTGGGTCTAGGCCAGTTCAAAATGGCTTCAGCCTTAGAGGGATCTCTCTTCAATTCACCACCCCCTATAATATGACCCAAATAATTTAAAGATGTTTTGCCAAATTTACATTTTGATAACTTCATATAGATATTTTCTCTTTTCAAAACATCTAAAGTCTGATTTACATGCTTCAAATGTTCTTCCCATGTTTAACTGAAAACAAGAATGTCGTCTAAATATACAATTACAACATCATCAATAAATGGTCTGAGTACATCATTCATAACTCTCATGAAAGTGGCAAGAGCATTAGTTAAGCCAAAAGGCATAACCAACCATTCATACAGCCTTTGCTTTATTTTGAAAGCAGTCTTCCATGCATCTTGTTCTGCTACTCTGACCTAATGATAGAGACTACGCAAGTCTAAGTTGGAGAAGTAAACTGCTCCTTTTATCTGATCTAATAAATCATCAATGCAAGGAAGAGGATAAAAATTCTTGATCGTTATTTTATTCAATGCTCTATAATCAATGCACATCCTCGACCAACCATCTTTCTTTCTCACAGTATCATTGGAGATCCACATGGTGATGTTCTTGGCTTTATGAACCCTTTATCAGGTAGCTCCTCTACCTGCTTCTTGATCTCTACATTCTCTAAAGAGGATAATCTATACATTCTGATGTTAGGTAATGGAGCATCTTGCTACAAATGAATATCATGTACTATTTCCCTTTTGGGTGGTAGACCTTTAGCTTCTTGAAATAGGATATCATATTCTTAAATAACTTTAACTAAATCAACTTTCTGTTTAGCATCACAACCTTCAAATACGTTGCTTTTATCAGGGTTCTTTTCCTTTAAAACCATTAGTAAAAATTGCTTGTACAAATTTACAATTCTTTTCATCTGCCCTGAGTTTATGAGAAAATCGTTATTTTTGAGTTTATGAGCTCTTACCATATATTCTATTCCATCTTTAGTGAGTTGACACTTATTTTCAACTCTATAGAAAATGGATTTTCTATCATAAAAGTAAGGACTTCCTAAAACAATACCTCATATATCCAAGGGAACTATATCTAACTCAACCTCATCTACAAATGTTGACCAAATAGAAAACCTAACTTTACATTGTCTAGTCACTTGTAGCTTTGCTTTATCACATACCCAACCTAATGGGCATGGCTTCTTGTGAGGTGTTGTTAGTAAGCCCAACTCCTTTACAATTGTTTCAAAAATCAAGTTTACTTGTCATCCACTATCAAATAAAGTATCGATCTTTTAGTGCTTGGAAATAACTCTAATATGAAAATGCTCATGTCTTTTCCTCTCTTTATCTTCATTATCAATAGATTGTGCATAATTACTTTTAGATGCTTCAAAATTTTTACCTTTCATAACTGTGGTTGTGACTGTTGTTTCATTACCTGAGTCTAACCCCAAGTCTTTCTAAATAGCAGCACCAATCTTCTTCTTCTTACCACCAAATGTCTTAGGTTTTAGCTCCAATTGCAAAGACCAGTAATGTTCATCATCGTGTCCATCCTTCTTACAGTGAGTGCATGAAGGTTTGTCCTTCGGTACATCATTTGCCTTCCTCTCCTTCCATTTCATCTTCTTCTTTTCCTCGTTCTTGCTTGCAGAGAGTTTTGATGATCCCCCAATCTTTGGGATCACATTCTTGCCTCTAGCTTCTAGATGTGTAGCCTGAACTGATACATCATCTAGGCTAGTGGGATTAAATATAAGAATGGTGTGCTTCAAATAGCTATGCAGACCACCTATATTCTTCAAAGTTTTAGGTGAGTCTAGAGATATGCCTAGAGTTAAAGCTCTTTTTCTAAATTCTTGGGTATAGCTTTGTACAGTTTGGCCATTTAATTGATGAAGAGTTTTCCAACTCATCATTTCTTGTTGCATATAAGCCAGAGGATAGAATTGTTTTTTGATGGCAGAAACAAATTCATTCTAGGTAGAAAGAATCTTACGATGTCTCTTCAGATCAACTTGGGTCTTGCCTTCCCACCACACTAGTGCAGTTATTCCAAGGCAAAGGCTAGCTAGCTGAATGTTTCTCCTTTCTGAATTAATGTTTTGAACCCTACAATATACATCAATATGTCTAATTCAATTATTTGGCTTTTCTGCATTTTATTCTCCATCATAAATTGGCAAATCAAACTTTACATTTAATTTAATCACAAAAGTTTTCTTCTTTTTCTTTTCAGGGCTAGTTTTATGTGAAGAAGATGATGAGGATGATGAAGGTGATAATGTAGTAGATGGTGGAGAAGGCCTCTTTTCTTTTCCTTGCCTCCTAGATGGGCATCTATAAGAGGTTCCTATGCTCCTTTATTTGGTTAAGATGTTTAAGTGCTTTCACCTCAGTCTTTCTTAAATTCCCAATACATCTCTTCCACGATGGACCGAAGTGCCTTAAAACCTTCCATAAATTGATATTTTTCTCCCAAGGGAGTTTCTTCTGCCATTTTCCTCCGAGGATAGACTCTTCCAATTTCTAGATTGGCCTCAACAAGTTCTCCTTTTCTCAGTTTGATCTTTGACCTAGTTAGGATTCAAAAAAAGATCCAACACAAGCTTGTCTAACCGTAGCAAACCTAAATCTCTGATACCACTTGATCTGAAAATTAGATCTTAGACTAATATTAAGGTATTACAGACTCATGTGTAGGATTTTCCTATATTACTTAATGCAACAGATAAAAAAGATTGCAAATAATATAAACAATGGAGTAGTTAAAGAAACATAATAGACAAACACACATAACACAACAAATAATCAAGGAGTTCAACCAAAACTCTTGGGCTACATCTCCTGGTCCAACTTTTAGTGGTGACCTGTCTATTATGTCTTCAAGAGCAAATTTTTTACAAATGTGAGCTCAAATTGAGTCTCAACACAATAGGAATAAAACAACAGGGCTTTACTTGGATCCCCCAAGTATTTTTGAGTACACACACTCTCCCTCTCGCTCTTTGTCTCTATTTTCTCTCTGTCCCAGCACTGCTTACTCCTATCTCTGTCATTCAATGGATTTTAAGCCAATCAGTGTTTGTCTGTTTTTTCTCCCCTTCGAGCTCTCTGGATCCTAGCCTTTGTCTGCTCAAATCCCCTCTCATCATTAAACAATCATTGTTAAATGTCTTCAAGGATGGTGGCCACCTATTTGGTAGTGGAAGGGACCATCTGCGCATTGAAATCCCAAAATTTTCATTTGTTTGTTTACATAGAGAAATACACAGCAACGCTATAAAAATCCACTAAAATGCCTTTTTTTGGACTTAAAATATTATTAACTTTGTCCTAAACTCCATCAAGTCTGCCTTTCGATCGGTGTCGCAATCACTTAGTCGCGAGTTCCTTTGTATTTGGGTTTATTATGAAAAATCCCAAATATACATGAAAACTGGTAAAATCATCGTTTATCAAACTTGAAATATTATCTCATCTACCCTATAAATTCATCAGGTGTGCTTTTATATCGTTATCACATATCCTTCTAGACCTCCCATCGCTAATTACGTTGATCAGCCTTATCGGCTATCAGTGCATCGCATGGTCGCTGGCCTCTTTGGCATGACCCCTTATGTAGTTGCGATGCGATATTGTGATATCATAATTGCATATCAGTTATCCTCTAGGCCACAAGTTAAGTCCCTTTATACATGTATTCAAGTGATGCGATATAGTGTGGGTAGATCTGAACCATCGGATCTGCGTGCTTAATCAATGGTCCTTGTCTAATCATGCTTGATCGCCATCATGATTTCCATAAGGCCGGGCCCAATTAACTCTGCCTGCCACCGCCGATTGTGATATGTTGATTAGATCTGGACTGTTGATAAGCCAAATCCGATGGCTCCTGTGCATTGTTGTTTTGGCCTCTGATAGGCTTTGTCTTCACCATTTCCGTGTGTTTTTTCTTGCTCAATAGTGTAATCTACCTTTTGTAAAGGTTTTTCTCATGCGATATATATATTTTTTTTGAAGACTTGGAGGGTTTTTAAGATCCATTTTGGATCATATATAGACTATGGAACACCAAACTATGAAATCACATTATTGATGAAAAAGAGAAGTTGTTTCGTTAGTATTATTGTATGTAGGCATTACTTGGGCCCACTTGGTAAAATAGTCAACCACTAAGATGATATAGCCATAACGCATGGCTGAGTGAGGGTTACATGTCCTGAAATTAATGCCCCATTTAACAATTGGTCTAATGAAGATAACATGATGCAACAAAGTGGTCGGAGCATGGGTCTTACATTCATATATCTACAATGTGTGACCCTTTTCGACAGTGAGGATGGATTCATGAAATATGATAAGCCAAAACTAACCAGCACATAGGATTTTATGTTTGGTGGCATAACCAGACATATGGCCACCACATGCCCTAGAATGACGTTAATTTACTTTCAGAGCTTCCTCATGAGTGAGGCACCTTCAAAATATTGTGTCGATAGCACGATGATAAAGGGTGTTTTCAATTATAATGTAATTTTTGGCTTGATATCAGATACGGTGTTGGTCAGAGTGAGAGGTAGCACACTAGAAAGTATGGGTTTGGATATATATGCTAATGTGTCCATACCATGGGTCATATTATGACATCAAAAACAACGACTCATCCAGATAGAATAACAAGATGTTGTTTCAGTTTCAGTAGTGGGAAGGTCTAAAATTAGCTTAGCAAAGACAAATTATTTATTCGACTTGGATTTGATGAATTCAAAATCAAACTCTTATAGGATGAAAATCCACTTGGAAAACTTACCCCCCAACAATTGGCACAATAAGATGTATGTCATATGGTTGCAATCTGAAACAAAGATAGTTTTGTGGAACAATATATAGTGGCAAAGCCTTTGGACATCTTCGACAACTTCGAAAGCTAATTTTTCGACATGAGTATACTTGATTCAGTATCATTGATATTTTGGCTCAATTAGTAAATAGGATGTTCATTTCCTACATCATCCTCCAGGACCAATACCATAGAAATTCTAGTAACTACAACGACGAGGTACAAGAAATACTTGTGTTCATAATCTGGGGGATAACAAGGATGCTCGAATAAAAAATTATTTCAAGGCATTGAATGCTTTCTCATCAAGATTGTCCCAATGGAAGGGAACCCCTTTATTTAACAAGTGAATAGATCCTTTGGTTAGTTCAGTGTAATTTGGAATGAATACCTAAAGAGAGTTAGCCTTGCCTTGGAGTTGATGAAGCTAAATAAGGGAAGAAAGAGCACGTAGATCGATGATCTCCTAGTATTTCAATGGATTAGTATGAATTCCATGTTTTGATACAACAAAACAAAAAATTCAACTAGAACTTACACAAAACACATAATTCTGGGCATTGAGTTGAACGTTATAATGTATACATCATAAAAATATGGCCCTAAGATGCATTGGTTGATAAGTTCGATGTTTCGAATGAGAAGGAAAATAATTCAAATATGGTTGCAAAATATGTTTGATGTCATGGAAGTCATAATTATTTTCCCTCTAGAATGTAGCCCCAACATTCTTCAATAGGAAAGGGATTTTCCAGTATGAAAATGTGCCTCAGGGACAAATGGTTGTGCTTTTATGTTGGTCCATCGGCAAAATGTTTCTTTGATTATAGCCAAAGAAACCATCCATAAATGAAAATACCTCACAACTGGCATAATCATCAACAATGTGGTCGATGAACAGGGTGGGACAATTTTCCTTTAGATAAGAGTGGTTGATGTCCCGATAATCGACATGCACATGAATTGTTCCCTGTTTCTTCATGACAAGAATAATATAAGACACCCAATTAGTTAAAGGGACTAGATAGATGGAACCAACACGTAGAATTTTTTCAACTTTGGCTTTAATAGCGGTACCCTTCTTTGGATGTACTAGGTAGAGGCACCCCTGACCTAGTTTATAATCCAGGTACATATTAATTTCATGCACAATAATGTTTTGATTGATACATAGTATTTCTTTATAAGAAAAGGCGAAAACATATCAAACTTCCTAAAATAGGGCTTTATAAGTCTTCATCTCATTGGGAGAGAAAGACGCACCAATATGTAGATTCTCTAAAATCTTGGGCTTGATCGAAATGTTGAGAGAAATATTCCTTCAATGTTCAAAAAGTTCTTCTCATAATAATCACCATGGATGGATATCGAATTCATAGAAAAATCAACGATATTGGGTCAAAATTGTTCAGTAAGATTATCCTCGAAGGAATTCGGCAAGGAAGAAAAATGATGATGATTGTCCCATGACACATCATCCAACATCATGGTCTCCAGCGCTCATGAGTAGGAAATATACAATAGAAAGAATCAAAGGAATTTTCGTAATCTAGGGAATGATAAACCCAATTAATTGATGAGGAGAGGGTACAATGCACCGCAAAGGTTGAATAAGTGGCTTCATAGTCAAGCCTAATAGGACTGAGTAGCATGTAGTCACCAAAATTTTCAAGATTAAATTCATATTGTACTATCTAGGGTTTAGTTGGAGTATTACAAGAGGATATCATGTTGATATAGGAAACTGAAGTAGATTTATCGGAAAGTGAAGGAGGAGGAGGTGAAAATGTTCCCATGATAGAGGAATCTTTAAGGAGTCCAATCCTGACATGTTGATAGGGTTGAGGGGTTTCCCCCATGAGAGGGACGCTTGTAGTGACTAAATAATTAGTGGAAAATAAAGTGAGTTGCAATGGCCACTATACCTCCTTCATGAGGAAAAGAGATAATTCTAGAATATGTCTAAATAATAACAACCATAGCATAGACCCATGTACAACTGAGTAGAATATTATAGTCTTGTTGTCCATAGATAACATTGACTTATACTAATACAGTCTTGCCACCTTATTCTACTTGTAGATAATTTAAAATGTGACAAGGTTTTATAGCTTCTTCCATGAAAAGCCTTCAGAGTGGTTGGTGACTAAATTAATCGGGGATAACCAATGGCATTCTAGCAAGGGATGGACATAATACACATTGATGCTCCTTCGTCCACAATGGAACGATGAATATTCATACCACAAACTAAAACCTGGATCATGAAAGCTAATTAAGATGGAGTTCACGGTGTATGGTTTTCAAGGTTGAAAACAACTAGATTGGAAATCAAAGGATCAATACATCCAATTTAAAAAAGCAAAGGCTTCTTTTGGGAGGGTAAATTTTACAACACCTCAAGAGTCAACATAGTTGAAGGAGCCTGAGCCAAATCCTCAACTATATTATAATTCGTAGAAGGTCTAGCATGAGGTTTGAATGTATATTTATGGATAATTCTTTTGGGATGCTTAATCCTTAACTCAGTAGGTACGACATTTGGAGTAGGATCCGATGGTCATGGAGTTGACCTAGCAAGTTGATTAATATCCTAACCATTTGATGGATTCGCATTATCATAGTCTTTACTTCGGGTAGCCACCATAACATAATTTTTTGTCTTAGTATAGGAAAGCATTGAAACTAAGTTAGAGGAAGCAGGATCTCAAGCAACGATGTTGGTCTCCTGATTTGGAAATGGATCTATCAACACAATGGATGTAGTGGATAATTTAAGGAATTGATTCACTTCTCCCAGTGTGGAAAAACATGAGTGAAATGCTACTCATTACAAATCAAAAAAGGGTAATGAGGTTTCCTCTTTTATTCAAAATACTGATTATTTTTTTCATCTTGTGGAGAATTATCTTTCTTCTTTCTACCTATTCATTTCTTCTTACTTCTTGGTTGCTAATATTTTCCTTTAGAAGATTGAAAACCATTGATCTTGAGAGTATAAGCTTTAGGAGTGGAAGGAGGGCTTTTAGTAGCCACAGTAAGAGTCTAACTAAATGGCTTTCTAATAAAATGTTGTCTGGAAGAACCAATCATGCCATCAGTGACATGTGATTCTTTATAGGAGGTTGACAAACACTATTGGAAGGTTGCAGAGAATTTGGTATTTTATCATGAAGTGTGTCATAATGGGTGTAAATGAGATCCAAATACTAGGCATGATAAATTACTTGATCTTTAGTCATAAATGCAACCTTGGTGATGTCTTCTATGGTAGATGGCAATAGGGAATTAATGAACCATTCAGCTAACAATTGGTCAGTAACAAAAGTTTTAAATAAAAGACAACAACGTTTCCACTCATGAATGTGATGAGAGATGTGAGTCGAATCATTTTGCTTGAAATTGATGAAGAGTTTAGTTCCAATCTCATATCTTATGGGTAGCTAGAAATGTGTTAAAAGTGTAGTAGCCAAGGCAATGAAATTATTGAATAAAGGTCATTGTAATTCAATATACCATTTTGTTGCCATACTAGTGAGTGTATGCTGGAAAAGCCATAAACGAATAGAACCATCACTAAGATAGTTTGAAGAACACCACAAATGATAAGTAATCACACGTGTGGATGGGTATTCTCTTAGATATCCATTGAATTTTGGGATATCACTGGGAAACTTCATGGGAATAACCATCTACCAAGGAGAATGGATAATGGGATCATTAATGAGCCTGGCTAAATCTATCAATTCGATAGTTGCTACAAACGGAAACTTCCTATTGAGGTCTCATGGAGGATATCCAAGATAAGGTGGGATAGCATAGGAAACAAATATTTTTGTTCTGGGATAGGGAGGATTTTGGTAGCTAGTATATACATAACCTTGTTGCCTAATTCTAAGATAGATGGTTGAAATGGTTGAGTTTGGATTTGTTGTCCATAAGGAATTTGAGGGATAGCTTGACATGATTGATATTGTTGCTCTGTGGGATTTTGAATCAGCCTACGATAAGGTGGGTTAGTTTTTCCCTATGCCATACCATACACATTTTGACCTAGTTGAATTTAAGGAATGGCCTAACCAAGCTATTTTGATTGTAAGTAACCTTGAAAATGGTAGGTATATGGGCCTTGAGAAGTGCTAGATACATGTGGGATAGGTTGAGTTAAATATGCATCCTGTAAAGGTTGGATGACATTCACTTGAGCTTGAACAGGTTGAGATATAGGTTTTTGAATATGGATCTAAGATGTATGCGAAATAGATTGAGAAACTCAAGATGAAGCCACAAAATAACTATGTTGTACATGCAAGGTAGGTTGCGAAAAATTAGAGACCATTTTTGAATATGAAGGGTTCATTTGAGGTTGAGCACTAACTTGATGATATGGAAATATCCTTGCAACAGGTTTCCCCCCACCGAAAGAGAAGGGTCACAGGGAGGAAGCTACCCCCCAAGGTGAGGGTTCCCAATAGGAGGTGGATTCGGTTGTTTTAGGTGTGCATACCCACTAACATAAGGACCAATATGTTTATGAACTGTACAAGTAGATGGAGTAAGAAGAGAATATTGTGTAGAACTCATCAAAGACGTACCAAATGGAATTCCATATGTGGACGACATTGGAGCGGTCCATGGGCTAGATGCTACACTTGAATAGGTACCAAACAAAGAATGCTAAATAGGCGGGACAGACCGGCCCCCATACAAATGTGTCTTGGACGATGTCTCAAACATGGATGATGTTGAAACATGGGTTGTTTCATTCATGGTAACAGATAAAAGATTAGAAACCATATAAGATCCACTCATGGTTAAATTTCCCAAAGACTATTGTAGAGGGAGATTGAGATGGAGTATGAGGAAAAGGAAAAGGATGGGCTTGATAAAAATTAACCCCTACTAGAATAAGAGAGGAGGGTTGAGGCTCTTCTTATGGAATCTCTTCGATAGTCACAATACTAGGATGTGGGTCACTGATAGGACCAAGAGATATAATTTGTGGTTGTGTCTGAGACAGAGGAAGAGAAGAGGAAGGTCCTAAAGTAATAGGTGTACATGAGGATGGGGAAGCTCTTAAGTAAGGGGTATGACTTAGTTACCTATGGTGAGCTTAGAAACCTATTGTGAACTTCCAAAATATACTCGATGGTATGTGGAAGTGTAGTCCATGTTAGTGTTGTCTAATGAATAATTGTATGATGAGCATTTTCCCATTTACATTTCATGTGTGGCATGCCATCCAATATACTTGAGGTACATGGATAATGATATGATACACTTACGTACGTGGAATGAGATATCACCCCTAAATTGAAATGTTGGAAAAAATAATAGCTTGTATGTTTATAAACACTAGAATACATCTCTAGCCTATACCTCTAGATGTTTTTGTTAATGTTGCAACTGATCCTTAATATTGATTCAATAAATTTTAATCTTTACCTTTAATTAAATTTCATTTTTCAAGGCTTACCAGGAATTTCACCTAAATATCCTAAAAATGAAATCTAGCATGATGAAATGAACCTTTTCTTTTCAATGAAAATCTATGTATGGGAAGGAAGAGAAAAAAGAATATGCATCATACAATATGTAACAAACAAGATTGTTAAACCAATTCCCCTAATGAAATTGTTCTTAATTCCAATTTCACATGCAAAACCGTAGATGCAATGCAAGATGCATGAGATTTTTTCTTTTCAGCTCCAGTTAATTCTCTAATGAAAACTAAGATATTTACCTAATGACTGACAAAATACATTGTTTAGAACGACGACTAAGACACCAATTCCTTCAAAAAATCAACGATCAAGCAATCAATTTTCTAATAAACTAATTGACAAGAAGAAAGAAAAATATAAACAAATTATTATCAAAGGCACTCAAAACCAAAAGTAAACAAGATGAAGGCTTCTGAGGGACCAACACACAATTAGGGAGACAAGGAGGATGAACTAGGACAAAGTTAATCATAGATCAAATAATTAAATGACAATTTTTTGCATGAAACATGGGTCAACACAAGTGTAGATGGGATAGTGGTGAACTATAACGTAGGTGTATAGAAGGCAAGAGAGCACTGCAATTATCTATCAACATACAAGGAGGAGCATTGACACAAATTTGTTATGCAAAATTTACAACTTCAAACCGAATTATCTTCCCTAGACCAAGGGGACTGGTCTAGAACAATAGAAAGTGAAGAATATAAAGTTCTCCTTAGAGAATTTGGATGATGGAAAGAGGCTTACTTGGGATCCATCGCAAGTTATCCTCTCCTCTTGCCTTGTAAGCTCCAATCATAGCTCTGATTTCTATAATTAGAACCTACACATAGGAGCGAGTATACAACCAAGAATAGTAGATGATCTTGTAGAGATTTCCCCAAGTTGAATTTTCCTTCCTTGTCACAAAGCACACCTCAATGTCATGCTAATGCATGAATATGATAACTCTCTTAGACTCACGGCAACAACATGAGGGTATGATAATTCTCCAAAAGCCAACCCTCCTGTTATAGATGGTTGTACATTTATAGGAGAGTGTTCCAGTTTGGGATTTCTTATCCATTTCGAAAACTAGGCTTGAGATTCACTCTTCATAGGAGGGTGAGATAAAGGGATATGAGGTGAAATATCCAAGGTAGGATCAGATAGGATTGAAAGCTCTTATCGAAGGGAAATGGTTTAAACAACGCCTAGAAGCTTATGGAAGAAGATGTTTTAGGATTATTTTTATTTTTCCTAAATTTCTAGAATCAGTGCACCCCTAACAAGGGACAACCTACTGTTGTAGGTCCCAAAAGGGTCAGGGTGCATTGGTCCTTGAAAGCTTTGATTTGAGACAGCCATACCCATAAAACTCAGGGATTTGGGAGAGTCATGCTTAGGGATTTGTCTAGGGTTGATGGTGAGGTGATAATAGATGTTGATTGATCTGGTTTGCAGGTCTATTGACTCGATGCGACAAAATGGCTTAAAATTAGGGGTATATAAAAACTTGAAGTTGAAGCCACAAACATATAAGAAGTTACGATCCATGCCAATCTATTGGATATCAATACTACTAGTGGGACATCCTAGAATAATTGTAGAGGGGGAGCCCAAATTGTAGACTTGACCAATTTATGATCTCTAAAAGGATCATCTATAGTGACATCTTTATGTAGGCCTCTATTCTCCCTAGCCATAGATCCAACCACTGCTCATAAAACTTGATATAGAGATTAAGGATTTTTCTAAAAATCACCCATTTAAAATGAGGAACCTTTGCATCCAACACCCATATTTGTCATCAACCATATAGGAGTAGTGTACCAAACTTCCATGTATTAATGAGTTATATATGTGTTGTGCCATACAACAACCCCCCATTTCATATCATTAAAATCCCAAAATTATAATGTGAAATGGGTCCCTTTTGATTTTTTTGTTTTAAATTGGTATCAATTTAAAGTTCTATTTCAAAAAAGGTTCGAATAAAAGAAAACATTATTAAAAGGCCTTTTTAAGAAAACCAATCGATAAACCCCAACATAAAATGATTTATCTTTATCATTGCGATAAAGCGATCGCAAGATCGCATATCGCAATGACAAAGAAAGCTCAACTTAAGGGACATCTTGGTTTTCGCCGATGCGAAATCGCAATCGGATATCGGAAAAGCATAAAGTAACATGAGTAACAACCCTTGCTTTGATGCGATGCGAAATCGGTAATCGGCAATCGGCGATAACACTTATAGTGCAAAGAAGCTCCCCCTCACCCGATGCGATGCGATATCGCTATCGGTGATCGGCGACTTACCATGCCCTCATCCTAAGCGGCCCTACCAGCTATGCCCGACGCGATGCGATATCGCTATCGGCGATCGGGGATTCCAAACAAAACCAATGCAATAACTTGACATTTCCCCGATGCCCGATTGCGTAAAGGGTAAAAAGCGCAGTTTTCAAAGTAACAGTCATAAAGGAAGTTTAATATGATTTATTCGTAATTAAGGCCATATCCTTTGGAAAGCTGCTCATCCACGTTCAAACCACCAAATCACCCAAAGCATGCTTCAAATAAGTCATTCGGCCATTAATCGAAGCAACTGGAATTAATGAGATTGACAGGCCGTAACGACCATTTAATGAGAATAACAGGCTTGAGATCTATCCACGGATTTGATCCTAAGGCCGCCTTAAGTCGATTGATCGCTATGAATGCACCTAGATATATATATTTCATTCTGTTCAATTCATGTTATTGTTGCCTGTGTTACGCCTATCTTTCACTCTGTGCAGAATTCTTCCATAGAAACAGAAGAAAGTGGAATAGGAAAGAAATCCAAGAAGACTACAATGCCTACTGCTCCGCCAGCCGCAGGGCAAGCTGTCGCTAATCCAAGTGGAAAGAACAAAGGGCTTATATCAGATACAACATGCTTACGACTCACCAGGACCACTTGGCAAGGGACTTATAATTTGATTGAAGCAGAAGGGCCAAAGGTGACCGAAATAGAAATTTCATGTGATAATACCAACAATTTGATGCCAATTTAAAAGACTTGGCCAACTCCTTTCTACACAGAATAGCGGCTCGGGAGAAAATTCTCCTTACACGGATGTGACAAGGTGGGCAATCCAAGAGCTCCCAATTATCAACAGATTGTTTAGCACTACGAACGGGAGGATTTTCGGTTCTTTTCGAGCCGAAGATCTAAGGCTAATGTATCACTTACCGGCAGAAGAGAAGAAATATAATGCTACATTTCTGGAGAAATTTCGAGCAGAGAACGAGACCGAGTCTAAACCAATTCGAGGCTGGAGACAGAATCCAGCAAAACACAAGCATGAAACCTTGGGTAAGTAATCAGTTGACTCCTTGTGTTCTCCTTACTGTTATGCTGGAATTATGATGTGTAGGCTATGGGGATTGCATGACTCTGCCAATTTTACCACAGAAATGGTTCCCCTAATGGAGGTAGCATGTAGTGGAGAAATTATGGATTGGGCGGTCATATTATCCAACAAGTTAGCCAAAGCCATCCTCGATTTCAGGTCTGACTATCGTGTCACAGAGAGGGTTATTTCGCCATTTTATTACAGTGCCTATGTAATGGATGTGTTGTGTTTTAATTCTGAGTTTCCTGTGCTGGGATGGAGGTGGACGTCGCAAGACCCCACACCCATTCACATATATTATCAAAAACTATGGAAGACTAGTTATAAGCACCACCTATACCAAATCTGCAACGGTTTTATGTTGCCAATTAATTATTCCATTTTTAATAAGCATGCCCCAAAGATTTCTGAGCAAGCAGGGGTACATTTGACTGCAGTAGCAAGTTGGTTTGGGGAGGAGAAATTCACCTACATCAGAGTTTTTGGCAGTTAGGCCAGGCCACATGTGCTACCACTTTACATCCCCGATAAGCTACTTGCCAGGGAAGTAGCTTATCAAATCAGTGCTGAAGGGGTTACTCAGACCCTGAAAAGAGCTAAAAAACATGTTTGGCCCTCTTTTCCATTACGAATTGGAATTTATACCCTGCATAACATCAAGCATACAGAGAAGGAAGCTGGGAAAATGAATTTGCTTACTCTGGCTACTCCGCCAAGCAGGCAGTATGATCAAAGGAAGATCGCTTACAATGCGCTCAACCAGGCCAAATTGGCCAAGGTCGAGCACAAGGAAGACAAGTTCGAGGATTTGTTTGCATCGGGCGAATCGCTATATCAAGTCAAGTCGCTTGCCATAAATGTGTATAATGATAAAGGGCTAGTCGAATTTAACAGAATTAGAGAACAGAGGTTGCAAACTCTGCCTCTAGACCTGTTAGCGACTGTTCCGACAACAACCAGGTCAAGCGAGTCTGAGCAGCGAGATAATACGCCACCTCCTACTACATCAAAGCAGCAGGAGGAAGTGCATAGCCAGAGGCAGGAGGTGACCCAAGAAAATGTGCAGCGACAAGAAGAAACCCAGGCGAAGACCCAAGAAGAGAGCAGCTCTAAGAATAATAATGATATATTAGTTGATCCGAATTTGCTCCAGCAATGGAAGCAATTCAGTACAATTATCGATAAACTAGAGTGCTCAAAAGATGATGAGGTTTCTAAAGAAGGTGATACACAGGAAGCGACATCGAAACCAGTTTCGGGCGAAACCAGCGGCCTACCCAAAACAAAAGAACCAGAGATAATTCCTAAAGATCCAATAGGAGAGATCGTTTTGCAAATTGAAGAGATCCCCCCTTTAGATGTATTTTATAGCCCTAAGCATAAAGCTGTTGTAAAGCGACAGAGGAAAAGGAGAAGAGCTGATCAACCTTCCCCATTCCCTGAATTAATAGTAACGGACAATGTTGTATGGAAAGAGGAATTCGACCCCTCCGATGACTTAACCAAGCTATCACAATTCGTTGGAGCATATTCAGCGGCAACCATTGATAAAGCATCGGAGGTAAGCAGTTTATTAAAGACCAAGGACCAAGACATCTCTTCGCTACAGGCGAGACTATCAGAAGTTCAGCAGAAGGCAGAGCAGGCGGAGAAAGAATTGCTAGTTCAGCAACAGAACAATAATTAGCTGACCCAGGAATTACAAGAGAAAAAGTAGAGAATTGATGAAGGTGCAATCCAAAGGCAAAAGGAGCTATCAGCGGCACTGGAGGAGTTAAGAATATCAACTGAGGGAACAATGAAAGCAAAAGATGAGCAAATCGCTCAATTGACCACTCAAATTGAGCAAATGAAAAAGCTCCCTCAGATAGATGAGTTCAAAGCAGAAGCGCTCGAGTTAAATAAGGCATTGATTAATCAGGTTAAGCTACTATGTCAGTAGATTACACAAGCAGAACCATTGTGCGAGTTGGTAGCATCAATAAGCGAAAAGGTAGAAAAAGCAAGAACCGATTTGGATCAGGCCGAAGAAACACTGACAAAATTTATAGAATGGCAGGATTCTGATATAGGCCGGGCAGCTAATCTACCAAGAATTCTGGAATCGCACAAAGAGATATTATTCACAGAATGGCAATCGCAACTAATGAAAGCAGAAAGAGCAA
>APFE030767741.1:30954-49906 GCA_000404065.3 Pinus taeda | reverse complement strand
AAAAACAGAGAAAAAGCAGACCGCTCTGATACCACTGATCCAGATTTAAACAGGAACGCAATAAAATACAGAGATAACCATATACACAAAGATGCAGCGGAAATAATACTTCATTTCATTAATGGAAAATACTGAAATATGCTTACAACCGGAAATAGAGATAAACCAGCTAGGGCGATGGTAGCTTATCTCTGACAAGAGATGTGTGGCTACATGCCTCTGAACTGTGTTACAATGAGGCTCGAAGGCCTATTTATTGTTGAGAAACACTGGAAAAACCCTTCACATTCCAAAACCTAACCCTGGAAGATGAAACGCCAAATTGTGGGCCCCGTTTTTGGGTAAGTTGGTACATTAACTTCCCGGGGTCGCGAATTGGTCGTCTTATCTCCGTTTGATGTGCATCATAGACCGTTGGAAATATCTCTCTGAGGCTACGACGGAGAAGATGATTTTTAGACAGAAAATCGCTGGCGGTAGATTTCCCAAAAAACGTCATTTAGGGCCTCAAAACGGCTCAGGAAGTTTAGGACCCAAAAAACTGCTAAAAATAGTAAATTGTGCTATAATTAAGGAAACTGAAAGAACTGAAAGAAGCACTAGAGGGGATCCACGTGGAATTAGCGGGTGGCCACCAATATCCACCTGGATCAGGGAGCTATACCCTCACCTAATGAAAAATTGATAGTTTCTTTTGCGGTCCAAAAGGCTTCTAGTGGGGAGGAATGATGAGGCTCTCAATATTTAGCTCAAAAACAAAAGTTCTCAAAATGGTTCGAAACCTAAATGACCGTGTCCGTCTTAGAAAAACTATCCTAGTGAAACTCATGTTGTTGAAAACTAAGTTCATATGATGAAGTTATTTTGCTCTCATTGTTTTGATAAATAGGTGAAATTTGCAAAAACAATGCCCAGTCACTGCACAATCAACAGTTCATACTACTGACATGGAAAGTCACTAGGCAGGGTCAATGGTGGTCAATATAAAATTAGAGTTGGACAAGTGTTACATTGAGATTGGGTTTTAGGTGATCTATTAGCGCAATTATATGGGCTTGTCTTTGGGTCAATGAAACAATACCACATGGCATGCATGGAGGCCGCCATGTAGCACCTCCCAAAGGCTTAGGTAGGGTTCGACAGTGGAGGAAAATTTTTGGGTGGAGGTCAAGGTCAAATCCATGACCTCGAGCATACTATCCGCAAGTCTTAAACACCTCCTCTACACATGTTTATTAACAACTATGGTTCTTCACATATATTTAAACTATAACATTGTTGGAATGGGTGGTTAAGAGGGTCAGCCCGCAAGCCAACCCTCCACGTGTGAACACCCAAATGCTGGTGGCTATGGCTATTTCACCCCAAGGCTCCGAAATAGACCATTAACCTGATGGTTTAATGTATGCCATGTGAACACCATTATTCGGTCATAGTTACAATTTATCTAACGTCTCCCACAAACTCCAAAAAGAACAAAACATTTCAAGTTTTCCGGCGGCAGTTAAGGCTACCATTAGCCTAATTTGTGTGATTAGCGCTAAACCATAAGTTAAACTAGACTTAACACTAATTAACCTTTAGTTAGAATACTGTGAATTTGGGTGGTGCTACCATTTTTGGCCCTGCCTCTAGATTTGGTAGCCCTAACTAGAGTTATTCCAGAATTAGAGGTTTTTTTCTAAGAAGAGACTGTGCGAGTCATAGGGAGAGAAATTTTCAACCAAATTGAGCACAGGAAGAGGTGTTCTTGGCTAGATTGGACATGCTGAACACATCGGTGCATGTATCATGAGCAATAGAGCATTGTAAACATAATTTTTTCCATATTGAGCTAATATAGAGGCGTAATCCATGCAAGCTGGGCCAAGGAGATGTAGCCCAGGAGGGGTGAAGTCCTTCATCAAAACACTATGTTAAAGTGTCTCTTTGATGGTTTTCTATACTTTGAATGTCTATTGTTCAATACTTGTTTTTCAAGTTGTTTTTCTCATGAATTTCATATTAAACTTAGGGAAATTTACATGTTTACATACACAAACAACTAATGAAAACTTAGTACAAGTAGAAGTAAGTAAGTACATGTTTATAAATCTGTAATTGATATTAACACAAAAAATAGTAACAATCAAAAATAGATTACGCACTATGACAGGGGTCACTAGACTAGTGGCCTTACCATGATCCATAGTCTTGTTCGAGGACCACTACACCATGTGCTCTATCATTTAGAGATCCACCCCACTTAGTTTGGAATCCATCTGTTAATCCATCTCAACCAGAACATGATAACCCCATCACACCATGGCTATCCAGAAATGACAAGGCTAGGCTAAAAACACTACTACACCTGGAAAAACCCATGTCGTTATAGAAAATAACCATATTCAATGCCATGCATGCAAAATCTAGCAAGGGAAATACACGTGCAAGTTGATACCTGCAATGAAGCATGTTGTAGTTGCTTGATCCTTTATTTCCCTACTCCATCTTTGCTTCCCCTTTCCTTTCTTTCCTTTCTTTCTACAATGCCAAAATGCTTCAAGAAACGCTAAGTGTCCAAGAGTGAGTGAGAGAGAGAGAATAATGAGAGAGCTCCAAAGCTCAACTGACAAAAGGTTACATACTAAGCCTGCAAAATGATCCTTAGAATCATTTTATCAATGAGGCCTCTATTGTCTTCATTTTCCATTATTTTCCTTCATTTTCCTCCTCACATGAAACCTGTGACCTTTCACCTGCCTTTTCTCCTAATTTACAATATTTTCATAAATAATTGTGTGGACAATGCCATTTTGCCTCTTCAAAGCCTTAGCCATTTCCTTTTCCAATTTCCTTAGCCGTAAACCACCAAATGAATACCCCCTAGGATATCTTCCCCAACATTCAGCTTGGAATACATCTCCCATCATATGTGTTATTTATATATTTTTACATGGAATTTTCACCAGGGTTGTTACACGACTCCCTCTCATTATGTTTAGCAAAACCCGTGAAGGAGTGGCTTGATCCCATCATGTTTGACGAGTCCACCATTGTTTGATGTTATTTACAAGTCCAACGAAGGTGAAAATCGACATCTTTTTCATGTTTATAGAGTTTGAAAAAGAGGCGAAGAAGAAAAATCCAAAAGTTCCTTTTCGTAAATAGTCTCTTGATTCTAAAAACATATAAAACAATAATCAGGATACCCTCTTAGCTATTTCAACTAAGGTATTCCCTTTTCATAGATAGTCTATCTCAATATAAAAAATGGTTAAAATTATACT
This sequence comes from Pinus taeda, assembly GCA_000404065.3. Classification (NCBI taxonomy): domain Eukaryota; kingdom Viridiplantae; phylum Streptophyta; class Pinopsida; order Pinales; family Pinaceae; genus Pinus; species Pinus taeda. Next base: position 46,637 of record APFE030767741.1, on the reverse strand, counting down.
AGGTAGACTTCTTTACATTTATTTTAATGAGTTTGAAAAGACAAGTGCTCAATTTGTTTCCTTCATATTTTGCGAGTTTCCTTTTTGGTATGTTTATAGAGCCCAAAAAATTGATAAAAGTGTTATATGTGGTCAAAATGATCTATTTGAATTCAAACGTCATAAAATTTGTTAAATAGTTGTAAACCTCCTCAAAACACCACCAAAAAATTAGAAATACTTGTTCCATGATAAAATTGAACCACATTTAGGTTAAAATGTAAAGTCTTAATAAAATAATGATGAAAATTACAATAAAATAGGAAAAAGGTAATCCATTTTTACCATTTCACATTTGACCTCTTGGAGAGTGAGTTCTGAGTGTTTCCCCCCAATCTTTTGTAGTTGATTGCAACCAATATAGTGGATCATTTTGAGAACTGTCACTTCCATTTTGTGATTTCATGCAAGATTTTCATTTTTTGACAGCCCTAGGGCTCTAATTTCTTGCCCTAGGTCGAAAACACCCCCAACAAGTCAAAACAAGAGCTATAAATGAATAAAATACACTAAAGGGAGAATTGCAATGCGCTCTCTGCCCTTGGGGGGGTGAACTAAGGATAATTCCCAATCTTGTTTTTCTTGTTTTTCTCAATATTTATCTAGTTTTCTACATGAAACTTGTCCTAATGATCCTTATTTTAATGCTTCAGGTGTATTTTGGAACAAAATGGATTTAATACGGAGGGAAAGAGAACATGAGGAACACTATTTAACTGTAGCTAATGATCATATCACTATCTAAGCTTTAAGAGATTATGTGCTCTTGAAATTTTCTAGCTTCCCCGTATGAGGAAACCAATGGAATTGTTGAGGCATCTTGTTCGTGCATGGGACATTTAGGCTCATACATTTAGACTTGGTTTGTATTTCCTTGAAACAAAGGTATAAGATATATACTTATTGAATGTTCCATCAAGGACAGGTTACCCCATCTCTTTATCTGCTTCTAGGAGTGGTGGAGAGATAGTCAAGGATTACATCAGTGCACATTGTAGACTGGGATCCCAACTGACTAAATATGGGAAAATTGACATCAAGGATGTGGTCACTTTGCCTCCAGAAACGATCATCTTTACCATTTCCAGATTTGTTGGTAGTGAAAATCTGCATGTGGTCAATTAATCTCATATGCAGTATGCTCTAGAATTTATGGAGCCAACAGTATGAAATTGGACTGAGGGAGTACTAGTAAACAAGGAGTGACTGACTAAGGAAAAATATGGATGGCTATAGAACTTTGGCTATGGTTTGATCTTGATTTGTTTTTCCTTAGAGTATATTCCATTTCTCACACCATAGCATATGTCGCTCAAGCCCGCAAATTCGAGAGTCCCACAGATGAGCATGTGGGTGAATCTCATGTATAGACACAGGTCTGTCACCTATGACTTTCACAAAAACATTCTTGAGATGGTTGTGCATGCAACTCATTATGATAGAGGACTATCTATATACAAGGATGGACTTCTTTAGAGGCCCAACTATCATTTGTCTTGATGGTGAGTGATGGGGTGCCATAGGTAAAACAAGAAACATTTTGATCATTTTTGGATTTTAAAGTTTTACAATTTATTTTTTAATTTTATGTATCCGAGACTAAACTATTGGTTTGTACATATGCAAATATTAGACCCGTTTGACCTGTGGGTTCATGTTATATTCATTATGGAGGAGAGCCATAATAAAAACCAACAACATTACAGGTAGTTGCACCAGGATGTGAGGTACTACAGGATCTCAATGCGTTCGAGACCCTCACAGAAATTGGTCATCACATCGAGGGGTTCACCTATGGTATAGATGAGACTAGTGTTGACAACATTCATATGAGGTTGCAGTGACATACTATTGGAATGTATGGTCGTATCAAATGGCTACTATGCAAGCGAGTTGACTTAGTGGAATGATACCATGAGAACTATGATTAATCTTCTAGGAAGCTTATAGGCATATTTCGACTTGATGTATATTTTAGGCCTTGTGGTTGCATGTGTCTTGGACACACATTTTGTAAACAAAGTTATATAAATATATATATATATATTATATATATATATATAATATATATATATATTCATTGTTTCTTATGGTTCTATTATTTCTATCAATGTACGTGATGAGTATTGAATTTATTTTACATGTGTTGCAAAGATCTATCTAAAACATGATTAGCTAATGCATCTGTTAGTGTGTTTAGATTTCTAAAAATATGTTAATATTGGATGAAATAAAAGTATCTTTCAAGAAAGAAAAACCTCAAGAACACATGAAGCATAGTTGAACTTGTAACTCAATAGACATTATTCAACTGTACTACTACAATTTTTGAGTCAAGGCAAATAACTATATGGTAGATACCATGGGAAATAGTACCAAATAATAGTGTGATCATTGTGCTACAATAAATAATGTTATTGGTAGAGCAGATGATATAAATCCCTTGTAAACATATTAACTAGCCATTCAAAGCATATATAGCCGATGTTGCTGAAGAAAGGTTCTGAGTACTAGGACTAGCACCATTAACATAACCAATATATGGTTTGAGGGATGTCAACATCTACAAAAAAAATGTAAACAAAATTAACACAAACCATAGGAAACACTAAAGGTGACACATTGCAAAGAAACTCAACACAACTATATATAGCATGTACACAGTGCACTACACAAAAACATAAACATAGTATTTCTTAAGGTACAAATCATTTCTAGACTACACCAAGAGAACTCCATCGAAATAAACACGTTGATATGCCCCTTTAGCAAGAAAAATTTTGAAAATTTATGGACCTAGTCAAATTGGCTTGAACTTCCCTGATCCTAGTTTATCAGACTCTTGATCGTATAAAAAAATAAAGTATCCTTCTAAGAAGACATGAGGCTTGACACTCTTGTCATATTGCACTTTGATATGTTTCTTATGGGCTTCATTAGACATCATGGAATTGTGATGGGTTCCATCTAAGCACATTAGGTGTAAGAGACGTTCCTCTTCCACATAATTGGTAGGGAGGATTTCGAAAAAAAGTTTGAGAGACGAAATTTCACATTCAAATGGAAGGATTGCTTCCAGACCATAAACCAGTTCAGATGGTGTGAACTCGGTAGCATTCCTAATAGATGTTTGATTTGCCCATAATGTCGCATAAAGGGTAATATGTTAGTCCTATTTGTGGACCCCTATCATCAGTTGAAGCATCATTTTGAGAAACTTATTGATTGCCTCATCTTACCCATTCACTTGAGGGTAGGAGGAAGTTGAACTCTCATGGGAGAGTCTCAACTTGGCTATCATTTTATACAAAATGTGATTGTGAAAATAATAATCCATGGTCCGTATCTACTAATCTGAAAATGACATCTTAGACTAATATTAAGGTATTACAGACTCATGTGGAGGATTTTCTTATATTACTTAGTGCAACGTATCGAAAATATTGTGAATAATATAAACAATGAAGCAGTTAAAGAAACATAATAGAAAAACACACATAACACAACAAATAATCAAGGAGCTCACCCAAAACTCATGGGCTACGTCTCCTGGTCTAGCTTTCAATGGTGACCTCTCTATTATGTCATGAAGAGCAGAGTTTTTACAAATGTGAGCTCAAATTGAGTCTCAACACAACAAGAATAAAACAACAGAGCTTTACTTAGATCCCCCAAGTATTTTTGAGTACACAGACTCTCCCTCTCGCTCTCTGTCTTTGTTTTCTCTCTGTCCCAACACTGCCTGCTCCTATCTCTATCATTCAATGGATTTTAAGCCAATATACGTTTGTCCATGTGTTTCCCCTTTGGGCTCTCTGGTTCCTGACCTCTATCTGCTCAAATCCCCTCTGAGCATTAAACAATCATTTTTAAATGTCTTCAACGATGGTGGCCACCTATTTTGTAATGGAAGGGACCATCGATGCATTGAAATCCCAAAATTATTGTTTTTCTGTTTACATAGAGAAATACATAGCAACACTATAAAAGTCCACCAAAATGCCTTTTCCTGCACTTAAAATATTATTAACTCTATCCTAAACTCCATCAGGTCAACCTTTAGATCATTATCACATTCACTTAGTCGCTGTCTAAAATGGTCATTTATCAGACTTGAAATATTATCGCATCTACCCTATAACTTCATTGGGTTCGCTTTTATATCGCTATCGCATATACTTTTGGAACTCTGATCGTTGATTGTGAGGATTGGCCTTATCGGCTATCAATGCATCGCATGGTCACTGGCCACCTTGGCATCACCCCTTATGTAGTTGCAATGAGATATTGTGATATTACAATCACATATCACTTATCCTCCGGGCCGTGGGTTAAGTCCCTTTGTACATGCATACGAGCGAGGTGATATAGCGTGGGTAGATATGGACCATCAAATTTGTGTGCTTGATAGATGGTCCTTGTTTAATCATGCCTGATCGCCATCACGATTTCCATAAGACCATGCCCGATTAACTTCGCCTCCCACCACCGATTGTGATATGCCAATCAGAACTGGACCGTTCATCGGCCACATCAAATGACTCCTACGCATTGTTGTTTTGGCCTTTGATAGGCTTTGTCTTCACCATTTCTGCATGTTTTTTCTTGCCCGATAGTGTAATCTAACTTTTTCAAAGGTTTTTCTCATGCGATAGTTTTTTATTTTTCAAGACTTAGAGGGTTTTTAGGATCCATTTTGGATCATGCCTTCCCACTGAAAAGCTTTTTTACCACCAAAAGTTGATTTTTAAGCATCGATCAAGTGAGGATACAACTTCCTCACTTGTCCAATCTCTATCCATCATCAACTTCTTGGTTTTAAACCTTTGAGTCTGATTCTGAGGTACTCAACATCCCCTCTACGCATAGTTCTCACCTTTCTATCCAGAACTGTGTCTTCCTGCAAATCATTGAGATATTCAGGCGATAGATCATCAACAGAAGGAAATGGACTTTGCTCTTTGGGATCGTCAACCAATGAAGGTTCAAATAGTCTCAAGCTCTCTACATTGATGACTGAATAGATGTGCATATAAGCTGGAAAATCAAGGCGAAAAGCGTTTTCACCAATTTTCTCAAGTATCTTGAAATGTCCATACCTTGTTGGCTTTAGCTTCTTACCTTCACCTTTCATTCTATCTTTGTTGATGTACAGCCAGATTTGATCACCAACTTTGTAGCTATGCTCAATTCGATGCTTGTCATGCCTTTCCTTGTACTTGACCTGGCTTCTTTCCAACTGTTGTTGTACTGACTGGTGAATCTCTTGGATCTGTTCAATGAACTTGGTTGTTTTGTCCACATCACTATGTCCATTAACTGCTTTGTCTTTACCAAAGACAAAATCCAAGGCTAACTTTGGTGTAAAACCAAAACAAGTCTCAAAAGGAGATCTCTAAATAGAAGAGTGCTTGGAATGGTTGTAAGCATGTTTCACCTAACACAAATGTTCATCGCAAAGCTTGGGATGCTTGCTACAATAGCCCCTGAGCAACTGGATCATGGTCCTATTGGCCACCTCTATTTGGCCATCTATTTTTGGATGAAGTGATGTGTTCTTCTTTAATCTGGTGTCCATCAATTCCCATAGAGTTGAACAAAACTTCCCAACAAAATGGGAATCTCGATCAGATACAATGGAAGTGGTAACACAAAATGAACCCATACATGTTGAAAGAACAACTTCGTTGTTTATTCAACTGTAATCTACTTGTTACAAGGTATTAAAATACACATTTTGCTAAACCTGTCCACAATAACATATAAATAATCATGATCTTTTCTAGATTTTGGAAATCCCCCAACAAAGTCCATGGAAACACTTTCCCAAGGACGAGAAGGAACTACAAGTGGAGTGTACACGCCTAATTTTTTATTACTGGGCTTGCTTTTAGCACACATAATACACCTTTTAATATATCTAGAAACTATTTCATGCATTCTCAGCCAATAATAGAACGTTTGCAGTTGTGCAACTGTTTTACTTACACCAAAATGACCTGATATAACAGAAGTATGTGCTTCTCAAATTATGTTAACTCTTTCAGTTTGTGGAATGCATAACTTTCCGAAATGATACAAGAGTTGGTCCTTAACATAATAATCCAATTCTACTTGTTTGCCATGACTTAAAGTTGCATATACATCTTTAAAACATATATCTTCATCATATTGTTCAATGTAGCTTTCACGCATTACTGAGTTATGCTTAAGTATAGTAGTGTTGAGCCCCAAAACTACCTCTCTTCCATGCATTTTCTTAAGCCTTTTCTCTTCTATTTTCCCATATCAGTGCCTCCTAAGCTATCAAAAGTTGTTAGATGTTGATTTCAGGAGTGTATTTGAGTGATTTTCAAATTATATCATTGTGTTTGCTATTTGATCTAGGTTTTGTTTATCAACTACGGAATGTAGCCACTTTCCACATCTAACTCGCAATTGTGTAACCGTTTTCATTGTTCTATAGGTTACAGGTGTCACTAGGAGGAATGAGACACATGGGCAGCTCAAGAATGATCCACACATGGATGAGGTCCTATTTCCATAGCCAAGTTCGTAAGGAAAGGTACTGGTCAAAGGGTGGTCAACAAAGAGTTCTACGTCAACTAGGACTCCGTTCCTGCACGTAAAAGAAGCCCAAAGCCATTCTTGAACTCGTGGATCCATTTTTTCCACCTGTATGCCATCTCCATAATGCAATCTAACATCCACCTTGCATAGATTTACTGCTCACGGTAGCCAAGAGGCTGAATCCTCAGATTTTGACCTGTTCACATGTCTATTACTGAAGAAATTCCTCTGAGATACAGTTATCCATTTTCTCTATAAATATAAGAATATGCAATGTAGATAGTTAGTTCTTGATATTGTTCATATAGTGTTATTTTGTTGTTGTGTAACTGAGAGACATATTCCTCTGTTTCATAATACAAAACTCTATTTTTCACATGGTTGTTTAAGCGTGGTTTGAAGTAACAACATGTTAGTCCAAAGTTGTGTGAAGGGCCTCTGTGTAGATGAGGTTCTTCTTTTTTTTCATATAATTTTTCATTTATATTTTCTCTCTTTTGAGTTGTACATTTCTCATGTTTTGCTTATGATTATAATCACTCTAATCCTGTACATGCTTTTGCAACTTGTCACATTCTCTACTAACACTGATTAGTGCACTTTAGAATAGGTCTTTAAGTATAGTTATGCTCGAACTTCTTAGTGTAGTTTTTGCATCAAGTGGTGATTTGAGACTTGCTTCCTCTACTAAACTTTAGTTTTCAATTTCAGTTGTTTATGCTTTTATTTAGTGAGATTTGTTTACTACTTAAGATAGTTTAGATATCAGTTCTTCATGCTATATGATGATATCTTTGGAGCCTTTAGCTTAACCCTATTTTAGAAGTTAATTGGCAAGCTATTCTGATTGTAGCTGAAGTAATTGATTTTTCTTTCATTAGTGCAAAATTTAAATGTTAATTTTTTCATGCTATATGATGATATTTCCTGATTCTTTAGCTTAACTGCATTTTAGAAGTTAATTGACGAAATATTGTGATTATAGATGAAGTAATTGACTTTTATTTCATTAGTGTGCAGTTTAGATGTCATTCTTTTCATGCCATATGATGATATTTCCGAAGTCTTTAGCTTAACCTCATTTTAGAAGTTAATTGACGAAATATTGGGATTATGGATGAAATCATTGACTAGTTTTGAGTTTCTTTACTTTTTGGTTTTGAGTTGCAACAATTTATTATATTTCAATTTTGCAATTAGGATGGACAGCAGAGGCAGTAATCTCATTTTCAGTACTTCATTTTTAGTTTGGTTGATGTAGCTACATCTTTATACTCTTATTCAAGTTCTAATTTTGTAAATATCATGTTTTAAGATCTCTTTAGTTCAAAGTTTGAAAATTATCATAAGAAGCATAAACCTTGTCTTCAACTCTTCATCCACACTTGATCTTTAAAAGTATTCTTAGAAAAAAAAATTTAACAGTAGATTAGGATTTCGATTGCATTAAAACACTTTAGGAGACCAACAAGAACAAAACCCCAAAACAAGATAAAACTGAAAATAGTGAGGTAAGAAAAGGGTTGTCTAGCACATACAGTGTGTTAACACCCAGGTTGTTCTCTTTGACTCCTAAGAGAATACGGTCGGGGTAACCACTAACCAATCTTTGGGCTACAGCTTCTAGCCCAGCTGTAGTCAGAGAGGGCTCTCTCTATAAGGTTCTGTCACTGTTGTCAGTGAAGGTTTAGGCTAGTTATGGAGGGTATGTTCTGGTTGTTTTTATGTTTGGTTGGGAGGATGCTTCTGACTTCTTTAAAGTATATCAGCAGGTGCAGTTAATCCATTGGGCAATGGGGTTTGGGACAGTTTTCTCTTGAGGTCTTGATTTTGGTGAGGGGGAAAGCTACAGGGCCTGTGTGCATTTCATGAAACAAACTGTAAATAGTGAGATTGAAGTGAGTACAACTAGCAATGAGCAATTAAGATTTCATTACTTAAGCTGTATATTCGTGAAAGAGGCTTGTTACCTAGGAGCAATTACTTGAATTCCTAGAACAACAATACACAGTGATGATATGGTTATTAAAGGTAGCAGTTAAGAATTATGCTTTAAATACCTTATCAAAAGAAAACATATGAGATAGCTTAGATTGAGCTCAGGGTAGTCAATGACCAAGTCCTGAGACTATTCTTTTTCCTTACTATCTAGCTTTACAAGTGTGTAAAAGACATGAGATACATATGGAATAACAGTAAACACAGGCGAAATAAAGAGTCATGAAGAAAACTTATTTGAACCATGTAATGCACAGGAATCTTGCCACTTTGAGCCACACACCATCAAGAGATCAAACGACAAACATCTTTGAAGAAATCCCAATGCCTTTGTATTAGACTGTCTGAAAGTTTTACAATATCAGAGATACAGGGAAGATATTAGGAGAATTTCTTACACCCGGAATCCAAACCCTCCTAATCAAAATGAGGGGGAATATATAGAAGTTTGTTACAAAATATCTCAGGTATGAGTCATCTGAGCGGAAATAATATCTCTTACATTTGGACAGAGAAAGTAGATGAGAAGTTATTACAATCTTTAATGAGCTATAAAACCTATTAACTGCTGTCAGAGAAATTTTGACATCTGGAGCTTTATGGAGTTGGTTGAAGTCGGCTGAATGCTTTGAATTAACTGCTGAGTGGCCTTTTGTGCAGCTGTGTGTCCTCTTGGTGAGCTGTCATGGTCCTTCTGTTGAATTTGCCTTTAAGTTCCTTAAATGTTTGTTTTTATCCTCATGCTGTTCTGTATCTTCCATCCTTCTCAAACATTTCATTTAGTCTTGATCCTTCCGTACAAAAATTTATACAAACCATGAATTCCATTATGGGAACAAGCCTTTGTCTGCATGCTGAATTTCACATAAGTGTCTTGAGCAGAGTCATCTTGAGGGATGAGGAAAATATCCATCTTCATTTCCATGTTATCCTTAACCACTGATTTCTGATCTAAGTCACCTGAGCTCTTACTCATATTATCTGCTTTTAAAAGTATGTGGCTTTATAGCTGTATTTGACTTGGCTTCCTGGTGATTGAATGACTGAAGCTAATGTGGCAGAATTCTGAGCATGGATTGCCACCACTCTTCCTTGGGCATCTTATGTCTTCTGATTTTTATTAAAGTTTCATCAGCCTCTATGTATTTGAAGAAATTGGGAGGAGTCTCAAAAAGGTGATTGACTTCATTTTCAATGAAGAATAGACCTCCCAATTTATCATATAAATTTTGTCCTGATGGTGGCCCTTTATTTTCAAATGAACTGCCAGATGCAGTGATCTGATTCTCCATGTATGTCACCATTCTGTTGGCAAACTCATCTAGGGTAATCAGTTTTCCTTGACTGCTCAACAGACTGGGCAGGCGTCTTGCTTGCAGCTCTACCAGTTTGGCCCTGAACTCCTCCACATCCTTTGTTATATCAAAACATTTCCGCTCCACTGCCTGCACATAGCTTCTGAGTGTGAGTACCTTTTTGGCAAGGAGGACTGCTTCTGTCCTATTCGGAATGCCCATGGCTGCCAACTTCTCCTCCTCATGTCTGTTTAGGTAATCTACCATTCTATTGGCCTGATCTGGCCTGTTACCTAACACAGCTTTAGCCCTATCAATCTCTACCCGAGCTTGGCTTAGTAGTTCCATCTGCTGATGGATGGTCTTTATGGACTTCCATTGCTGGGTGATAGACTTGCTTATTCTGGCCCATAGAATTCTCTTTATTTCGGCCAGGGCTGTTTCTAGGTTCAGCTCGTTTTCCAAAACCTTTATCCTAGCTGTCAGGGTCTTTATTTCCCTACCCTGCTCGGCCACTGACATCTTAGATTTGTCATATTTTGACTCCAGCTCTGCCAATTTCTCCTTAACTTTCTTTATCTCATCCGCTTGGAGTTCCATTTCTTTGATAGCCTTAGTTATATCTTCTATGGATGGGTTGTCCTGTTGGCCTGTTGTTGTTCCTGCTGCCTCTGTTGTGGGGGCCCCTGTTGCTGCTGATGTTGCTGTTGTTGTTGAAGTTGTTGGAGGAGCTTGAGATGTGGATTCTCCCTGTTTATCTTGTAATGCTCCTTCCAGTTGCTTCTCCAACTCCCTTATCCTCTGATCCTGTTGTAATAGGAGGTCTAGCTGATCCTCCATCTTTTTCTGCTCTAGAAGCTCGGCCGTCTGAGGATGTTCAGTTGGTGGCAGCTTTAATCTCTTCTTTAGTGCCTTGAGGTCATCATCCTTTTTCTTCATGAGGGCCTTGACTCCTGTTGGGTCATTAGGATCATGTCCTAAGTCAACGATAATGTCCTCGAGGGTCTTTATTCTGGTGTCCTTGGCCTTGGAGGACATTCTTTCCACATCCAGCTGAGTGTTGGTATTCTTTAATGATTCCTTCAGCCCATAGGCCAATGCGGCCTTTTCCACTAGGGTGGCATATACCATTTCTCCAGCCTGCTTGTGGAGTTCAATTTGGTCCATTGGATGTATATTGCTGGCCAGGACCTCCACCCTTGTCTTGATATAATCTGCAGCACTTTTAGGCTGCGGCCCCTTGGGTTTAAAGTGGCTGAAGATCATCTTTTCTTGTTGGATGTCATAGAATGACATCAGCCTTTCTTGCATGGTCGGTGTAGCATCTATGAATTGTTTGTACACCTCCTGCCTTAATAGCTCATTTTGAGCCTTAATTTCTATAAAAGAAGCCTTGGTGCTCTTAGGCTTCTTGCTCTGCTGGGATTGGGAGGCCACCTCCAAACTGACTTGTAAGTTTTGCTCCTGCTGGAAGGAGCTTGTCCCTGTCTGTTGGCTGCTCTCCTTGTCTTTTTCACTATTTAAGACATCATCAGTGATGTCTTCTACTTCAGGGGAATCTGCCCTTTGCCTTTTGGCCTCTGGCTGGTCTGAAGGTCCACTGAGAGGAGTGGACTCTTCTCTGTGTCTTTTAACTCCCCTTTCTTCATGTGCCGTGGTCTGTAAGACTGGGGCACTGGACTGCTGTGTTTGAGGAGGTGGAGTTTGAAATGCAGGGGTCTCTGGTAGCCCATTCTGTGGCTTTTCCACTTGTTTCTGCTGCTGGCCTGAGTGCTGCTCTGTCTCCATCTGGGCCTCCTGACCTGTTTTTTGCTGAGCCTCCTGCTCTGTTTCCTTTTCCTTTTCTATTTCTTTCTCTTTCTGCTGTCCTGCCTGCTGTTGAGTCTGTTGCTCTGTCTCTGCTCCCAATATGCCTTTACCTTTATCCATGGCTGATGTTGATGTTGCAGGTGCTTGAAGTGCAATCGTTTTTGCTGAGGTCCCTTGTCCTACTGAGTAAGGCAATAATAGGGGTACCTGCTGCACATAATCTAGGTCAATAGTTTTTTCAAGCTCCTTGACATTCTTAAGCATTCTCTCTTCCTCAGTTAGACTCTCAGCTAGAGTGTCTGGTTGCCATTCTTGCAACTTGGCATATTGTTCTATATGAGGGTATTGGCAATGCTTAATGGCTAGGAGCCTATACTTAGTTCTTCTAGCCGAGATGACTCCTTGAGGGTCATAAGGGACCCACCGAAAACTATAAGATAGCTTGTACTTGTCCTTTAGGATCATATCTGCGTCCTCCCATCCTTCCTTTCTATTCATGATGAAAGGGCCCATTTCACTTTTGAAGCTGAGGTGAGCCTTTTTCTTGGAGCCATGGAAGTGGGTGAGGTCTGATTGAATCAATTGTCTATAATATTCAAGTGCAAATAATCTCATTGGCACATATCTTGGGAGCCTATATGGGCAGACTTCACATCCATAGATCCTGAAGACTGTATGGTGCTCATATAGGTACCAGTCACCTATCTTGTTTTTCTTGGAAAGATGCAGAGCTTTCTTTATCTCACTGGACACTCTGGGAGGTGGGGACTTCATTAACATGCAGCAGAGGGGGTAGACAAATTGGTCAACAAATTCGCAATAGGTATAGGGTGAAATTGTGACTTTGTGGTAGACTGAGGTCCAGAAGATAACAGATCTTCTTTCCCCTGTATGGTCCAGCCTTCTGACATAGCATGGGAAGGCTTCAGAGTGATAGTACATGAACATATGGTAAAGGTAGGCTGAATACCTGAAGACCCCCTGTCTGTCCACTTTGGTTAGCTGATCATGGATCCTGTTGGCTATGAATTTGGCAAAGTTGTATTTTTTGGCAAGGGGTTGATATGGGCTGTATACAGATAGCATTGCTAGCATGCCTCTGTCCACATGCTCATTGTTCTGGTACCCCAATACATAGGCTATCATGTCCAGTAATAGCCTGCCCATATCATTGAATTGATCATTCAGATAGGGAGGGGGCTCTGTGGTCTGGCATTCAGGTTTCATGAAATTTCTGCTGATTTTCTGTAGTTCTTCATCAGTCAATTTGTCACCAGCGTCCATCAACTGATTCATGGAGAATGGGATCAGTAACTCTGTCTGATCAAAATGTAACATTTTGTTGATGGACTCAGCATTGATTTGAAATAGGATCCTCCCTAATGAGGTGCTGATAGCTCTATGCTCTGCATCATAATGTTCAGCACAGAGGTGAACGATTTCAGGGAAAACATTCACAGCTGGGAGACAGTAGTAGGGAAGGTTTGACTCCCAGACCCCATATGTGCCATGTCCATCCTTGTGGTCTTCCCTTAACCTACTGAAGGTCTGCAAAAAATCCCTGCTCTCTTCAAAGTCTCCAATGAGACTATCCTTATCTACTAATGTCAGGGCTTCCAGCTATTTGTTTGTCTGACTCTGTGAGGCCATACTGATGGATGAAGTTGCAGGAGATGCCATGATAGAAGCTGGTTTGTGGAGAAAGGGGCAGAGATTCAACCAGCGTTTAAAGGGCTTTTGACTTCAATTCAACTGTTAACACAGTGAGGTGTTCCTTTGCAGAGAGAGTTGCAGGCAGGATTATCTGTTTGTTGTGGAATTCACAGGGTGTGAATTGTCAATGTGAATACTTGCAGGGTTATTCAGGTTTGTCTGGTATAACAGCAAGTGGACTGTACTTGGCAAAAGGGAACAATGCCTAGTACCTCGGGAAGGATTTCGGGGTTTTCGGCCCGCGAAACGAGCACTTGTTCACTGAATTACAGTTTTAGGGTAGCGAGGGTTACTCGGCTGGCTTTGTGTGACAGACAGGACTGTAATTTGAAGGTTTTTAATGGTGCCACACGGTGAATTTTACAGAGAATTTACAATGCATGGGCGAAGTGGGAAAACCGGCTAAATACCTGGACTAACCAGCTTGGACACTTGCGAGCTGAGCTGTGGAGACTTGGCACCGTGAATTCTGGACTTTCAACGGTCTGAATCTTCAAATTTGCTGTCTGGATCAATTTTCGCGGCAGCTGGTTGTTTTAACGGCTCCTTCTCTTAATCACGTGAAAATGACAGAAAACGGCTTATTAGGCCGATTATAACGTTGAATTTTGCCAAATAACGCGATTGGCGCTTTTCCGCCGATGACGTCAGCATGACGTTATGGTGGGCCCGTCGTACGGTGGTGACGTGGAGCTGACGTGAAGGCCAGGGTGGCGGGACACGGTGGCAGGATGATGTGGTGGCAAGACAGCATGGAGGTTGACGGGGCGCGTGGGCGGACGGAAGTGCGATGACGTCAGGGTGACGTGGGGGGAAGAGCGGTAAGTGGAGTGGTGGTAAGCGGGTTCCCCGCACCACCTTTGGAGCAAAGGCAGTAACGGGGAGAGGGCTCCGAACAGCTTCAGCGCCTGCCACGCGTCCTCGTACGGGCCCAAAACCACTTTCCCCTGACGTTAACGGTCGGCAGATCGGGGCGCAATATCGACCGCCCACCCTTGGATCTTGACCGGCTGAGATCGGATGGCTGGCGGGTCCTCCGACGGGTCGCGCATGTTTGGAAGGGGCCCGCCGGGCAATAAAATATTCGTTTAAATAATTCGGTCGGGAACTTTAGGATTTGTGGGTTTTTCGGGTTTTGCATAAGGTTTGGGCACAAATATTTCCGAAGGCGGAAACTATAGGAAACGGGGTTTAAACAGGTTTTATGAAATATTAAAAGGCAGATAACCCCCGACCTTAGGATAAGGCGGGGAGGGGGGATTTTTCAATGTTTTCCGCCCCTTTGAGCGTTTTCATGGGTTTTTAAAGGTTTTTCAATGTTTTTTCAAGGTTTTCAAGGTTTTGAAGGTTTTTCAAGGCAAAATGGCACTTTGGGTAGGGAAACTGGTTTCAGGGGAAGCAAAAGGTGAGTCATGGGTTCTTGACCTTGACCAGGTGTCAACTCAAGTCCCAGGGAGAGAATATTATGGCTATAGTGCCAGGGAGGGGATATTTATGCATTGTGGGGTTTATACACCATTGTGTTTATAATAATAGGGATAGAGGGGTATAAGGAGCTGAGTAGTAGAGTTAGTTGTTAACATGGAGGGAACATATGAATGAGGGCTAGTTCAACCAAGTTTTCTTTGAAAATAACTTGAAATCAGGAGTAGATCAAAATGAAAAGACTTTTGCACAAGAAATGTGGCTTCTTAAAGCCATAAGAATACTTCAAAGATATAAATTTATGTGCTCTGTGCATCTTGGGAAAGGGTGTTAGTGATGAGTGATGTACAAATGAGAACAAGGGAATTAGTCATGCTCTAGAGTGCTGCTCTTCCTGTAGATGTTTCAGCAACTTTGATTTTGAAAGAGACACCATTTCTGCAACCCCATCTACCTACCCAACTAGTTTCTCCTAGCATTTTTTGTTCCTTCTTGGAGGGTGCACTTGGACTTGCAAACCCTTTGAATGCCTTTTCTTTTCATTGGATTTTTTGCTTGCATCTCCTATCTAGTACAACCCTTATTCCTTCCAAGGTCCCACATTTAGCAGTTGGGAACCTTAAGCTTCTCTACCTAGCTACTGATCTGCCAAGATTAAACAGTTTAGACAGATATCATTCTCTATTCTACAACATGGAAATTGAAAAGATGGCATGATCCAGATTAGACTGTTGGACCACCCATCAAAATTGAGTTTTTATCAAAACTGATACAGACATTGCCTTCTTAGGGAAATATGAGATCTTTGCATTTGTCAAAGCAGAGCATATTTGG